>JAODXP020007017.1:57500-65973 GCA_027497455.2 Sardinella longiceps | reverse complement strand
GTTACAACCTTAGTGAGGTTGTAAACAAGCATTCCACACACTGAAAGGGGGAAGGGCCAGACACTCAGTGTGTGTGTGTTAGTTTTTATTTTTTGTGTGTTGTGCTTGCATTAAACAGTGTTATGTGTGTCTGTGTGTGTGTATGTATGTTTCAGTGCTTTGGTTATGTGAATGTGAGTATGTATGTAGCATATGTATGTATGTGTGTGTGTGTGTGTGGTGTGTGTATTCATGCATGCATGTACATAAGTTTATACTGTATAGCCTATGTGTGTGTATAAGGTATATACTATGGGTGTGCAGATTATATTTGTGTAGGTATTTCTGTATGGTGTGTGTGTGTGTGTGTGTGTGTGTGTGTGTGTGTGTGTGTGTGTGTGTGTGTGTGTGTGTGTGTGTGTGTGTGTGTGTGTGTGCGTGCGTGTGTGTGTGTGTGTGTGTTTATGCGTCTACTTGTGCTTTCCTGTGTGTTTCTGTGAGGTACCAGTGCATTCCTGGTGTGTGTGTGTGTGTGTGTGTGCATGTGTGTGCGTGTGTGTGTGTGTGTGTGTGTGTGTGTGTGTGTGTGTGTGTAGAGAAGTGTGTGCCTGGGTATTTCAGAAATGCGTGTCTGAGGAAGACCAGCTCATAGTAATCAGTCACTAGAAACAGGCATGTGCACACACACACACACACACACACACACACACACACACACACACACACACACACACATCTACACACACTCACACAGGGAGGGAGAGAGAGTCATCAGAGCTTTTATCTGTTGGCCCCCTTAAATAAACACACAAATCCAAATACTTTAGAAACACACACACACACACACCAGCTGCATCTTCTTCATTGTGCTGGCCTCTGTGATGAATGATCCGCACAAAAAATACACACACACACGCACACACACACACACACACACACACACACCATCTGTGTCTGCGTCTCCGCGTGTGTGTGTGTGTGTGTGTGTGTGTGTGTGTGTGTGTGTGTGTGTGTGTGTGTGTGTGGGATGAGCCCATTCCTCATTTCTTGTCTCATCAGTCAGTTTGGGGTCTGAATCTCCTGGCTTCCCTCTGGAATAACACAGGAGACAACAGACGAGAGCAGAACAGAGGAGAGAAGAGAGAGAAGAAGAAAAGAAAGAACAGGAAAGAGGAGAAGAGAAAAGGAGAAGAGAAGAGAGGAGAAGAAAGAAGAAGAGAAGAGAAAGGAGGAAAAGTTAGAGAGAGAGAAGAGGAAGAAAAGTACACAAGAGTGGAGGACAAGAGAGAGGAAGAGGAAAGAAGAGAGAAGAGGTGGAAGAGCACAGAAGAGAGGAGGAGAAGAGAGAGGAAGAGGGAAGAAGAGGAGAAGAGAGAAGAGGCGGAGGAGTCCAGAAGAGAGGAGAGCAACGACTGCACAGAGAAAAGACAGTTGAGGAGTGTGTTTGCCTACATGTACTAAGAGAGTGTGTGTGCCTTTCATGTGTGCGGTTGCCTAGCGTGTGCATTCTGTGTGTGTGTGTTTCTTGTAAGAGTGTGTTGAAAAGCTGAGCTGTGTGTGTGTGTGTGTGTGTGTGTGTTTCTTGTAAGAGTGTGTTGAAAGGCTGAGCTTTGTGTGTGTGTGTGTTTAATGGTGTAACAGATGTCATCATTGCAACTGTGGTAACCTGAATGCATGTGGGGGTGTGGCTAGGAGGTCCCTAGGGGGCGTGCGTGTGTGCGTGTGTGTGTGTGTGTGTGTGTGTGTGTGTGTGTGTGTGTGTGTGTATGTGTGTGTGTGTTTGATTGTGTGCTTTGAGTGTGTAAGAGCGAGAGAGAGACAGGGCAGTAAGGGGGGTCTCCTCTCCTCTCAGTGAATCTAGTCAGAGACACTCCTAGAGTGAGATCACACAGTGCCAGTGCGATTGAACACGCACACACACACACACACACACAGGCGTAGGTGGGGTAGGTGTGTGTGTGTGTGTGTGTGTGATGTATTTAAGAAGCAGCTGGACACTTAGAGAACAAGCTTAGAGGACAAACTCCAGAGCGAAAGGATTCAGACCCTCAGACTGACTGACCGCACTCCTCACACACACACACAAACACACACACACATACACATACACTCCTCCTGTGTCTGCTCCAAAGGTATGACCACACACACCTCTCTACTCCTGTACGTCTCATGAGCCTGGACAGCGAGCTCCAATTTTGCATCCATGTCCTCCTCTCCTCTCTTCTCCTCTCCGACACATCAGAAGGATGAGACCGGCTGGACGTTCTAAAAACCTGCAACGTTCTACAACTCAGAAACTGTGATTTGATATGTTAAATCTTTTGCGACAGCTTGCAACTGCTTGCAACAACCTGCGACGATTGATTCACACGGCCGCAACTCCTCTTTAAAACTGTCTCATCTCGTTGCGGATCTTAAGTCTGAATTGACCCTACCTCCTCTCCGGTGCTGTGATTGACCTTTGACCTCTTCTCTGACCTAGTGTGGCGTAGCTGAGCCCAGTGGTGATAGCTGGCCAGCGAATACCGACCTGCACCCCAGGTGTACATCTTGGTCTCCTAGCAACCTTGTTGTGAGCATCCTGTGGGTGATGATGTCATCAGTGACGGACAAGTCCCTGGAGACGCTGGTATCCATGCCGACCGCAGTAGTGGGTTGGTTGGAGTCGTCTTCGCCGGCTTGGACGCTCGCGGTGGATGAGGGCGATCTGGAGGGCGAGGGTGACATCGAGGGCGAAGTGGACGTGGTGAGCGGTGTGCTGATGCCATGTCTCTACCTGCTGGTGTGTGTGTGCGGCCTGGCGGGGAACGCTCTAGTCGTGCTGGCGGTGGTGCTGCGAGACCGTGTTTCCTCGGCGACGAGCGTGTACGTCCTAACGCTAGCACTGGCAGATGGGCTCTTCATGCTGGGACTCCCCCTGCTGGCCACACAGGGTCTGCTCGGACGCTGGCCCTTTGGCGAGACCGTCTGCCGCCTCACACTGCTATTGGACGGCACTAACCAGCTGACCAGTGCCTTCTGCCTGACCGCCATGAGCCTGGACCGCTACGCCGCGCTCAGCCAACCAATCGGCTGCTTCTCCTCCGCCTGGCGACGCCCACGGAGGGCGGGGCTAGTGGCGCTGCTGCTGTGGCTGCTCTCATTGGTGTGTAGGACAATTGAGTGTGTGTGTGTGTGTGTGTGTGTGTGTGTGTCTCATTGGTGTGTAGGACAATTGTGTGTGTGTGTGTGTGTGTGTGTGTGTGTGTGTGTGTGTGTGTGTGTGTGTGTGTGTGTCTCATTGGTGTAGTACTACTTCTTAGCACAGAACTTAAAAAAGGAACCCCGAGGTCCGGAGGAAGATACAGTCTGAGCCTCAATACTCTCACTGCACTGTCCTCCAGATCTCTGGGAGCGTCCGGCTTTTAAGGAAAACAGAACCCCCCCCCCCCCCCAAAGACCAAACACTACAGTAAGTAGAAAAGCGCTCAGACCTCTGCCAAGGCAAGGTGGTCACAGATGGTGTTTTGGTTCATCGGTCGCCACCTAAATCAAATCAGTTCTTACTTGTCCCAATACACACGTCGTCCGAAAATTTCATCCAAATCCGTGCAGTACTTTTAGAGTTATGTTGTACACAGACAGAACACTTTGATCACTTATCAGGATGGTACTGTACATGATGACTGATGACCAACAGCTGTCATTAGAATAACAAAGGTCTGTGGGGGATAGAGCCTCAGGTTACCTAAAGAACACAACCCCTTGAGCTTACATTGGGGTCACACAGCTAAACAGATATTGACATAAGCTTTGATAATAACCATGTAGACAAAACCTTAAACCACCATAACATCCTATAATGTCTAAAATCAGATGATTCTCATATTTTTTTTCTTTTTTTTTAACAACAGGTGCCCGTGTTGCCCGTAGCAACACACTTCTCTGCCCAGAGCGGCTACTGTTCGCTGGACGCTGAGTTAGCCACTGGACTGGCATTCCTGACCGCGGCGTTCGTCCTGGGCTTCGCTCTGCCGCTGGTAACCATGGTGACCAGCTACGGAGCGCTGGCGTGGCGCTGGCGTAAGAGCGGGACCAGAGCGGTCGTCACGGAAACGGAGCGAGCGGAGCGGCAGGTGGCAGTGATGGTGGCGGCGGTCGCAGGTGTGTTCACGGCGTGCTGGACCCCATTCTACCTGCTCAACTTCCTGGCACTCAGTCTGGGCGAGGTTGTCGTGGGAACGGAGGCGTTTGTGCGCTGCTTCGAGGCGGCCGTGCTTCTGTCGTATTCGTGGAGCTGCGCCAACCCACTGCTCTACGCCACCTTCTCACACACACTCAGACGACACTTCAGAGACCTGCTCTGCCCGCGCAAGAACACACACACACACACACATACTCTGCCCAATGCCACTGAGCACTACGACCTCACACACACACACACAGAGCACAACGCCCTTGGCAGTGATCCAGCCCTACCTGTGCCAGGTGACGCAGTGTGATGACATCATCATGGTGAGACAGGTGTGTGTGTGTGTGTGTGTGTGACTGCCCCTCGTCTGGACATCTGTGTGTGTATGACTCTACTCTAGCCAATCAGGACACATGTCTCGGGCAGAGAGCCTGTTAACATATGGGCTTATTTGGAAATTATGTGTGTGCGTGTGTGTGTGTGGGGGGGGTGATTTGTGTGTGTGTGTGGGGGGGAATTATATGTTTCTGTGTGGGAATGATGTGTGTGTGTGTGGGAATGATTTGTGTATGTGTGGGAATGATTTGTGTGTGAAGTGAACTTTTGGTCCCATGATCTCTAATGCCTATAAAGTCAGGTATTAGTGTGAAGTGTATGTGTGCATGAGTGTGAGTGTTGTGTGATGTGAATGATATATGACTGTGTGTGTGTTGAGAATGATGATCTATTAGATCTACTGTAACAAGATGTATTGTATAGGTGACATTTAACATTGTGCAAAATAATCATAATCATAATAGTAGCCATAGTAATCAATGCTCTTTCTCATGGTATGTCATCTGAAGCAAAATCACCCAAATCTGTTAATCAAAACCAAGTCACATTTACAGTATAGATGTACATCTGTGTCACATGTAAGTCACATTAATATTAATGTAAGTCTGTGTGTTCCAACTATAGGTAACATTTTATATGGATGTAAATCTGTGTAAGTCACATCATTTCTAATTATGCAATTAAATATGTCACATGATGTAAATGTTATTTTATATTATTTCTAATGATGTTTATGAAAGTCACATTTCTTTTGAGCAGTAAATCTGTATGTCACACTAAGTTTCTGTTGCTGTATGTTGTATATTAGTGTGTCTGTGTGTACCAGGGTATTTGTGAAAATAATTCTATTCTCCTCCTCTGAATATAAAAATAATTCTGATGATCATCAAAACAGTCAGGAAAGGCTGTCACTCACAAGTCAACAAAGGTCAACACACACACACACACACACACACACACACTCTCTCTCTCTCTCTCTCTTTCTCTCTCTCTCTCTCTCTCATAGTGTGTTGCTGATGTGTAGTCCTTCTGCTTCTCCTGGGGTTCATCTCTATGGCTATCTCATATGGCTCTCTCTCACACACACACACACACACACACACACACACACACACACACACACACACACACACACGCACACACACACATTGCCCTGAATAGGCCGAGGGCAGAGATGTCCCTGGGGTTCTGGAGGGGAGATTTGGGCAATCTGCTTATTCTATACAAATAGACACACACACATACACACACACACACACACACACACACACACACACACACACACACACACACACACACACACACAAACACACAAATAGATGCACAAGGAGATCATCACTCAACCTGCTATGCTGAAGGACCAAACTTGGCAGTGTGTGTGTGTGTGTGTGTGTGTGTGTGTGTGTGTGTGTGTGTGTGTGTGTGTGTGTGTGGTCGTCCTCTCAGGCTTCTTATCTTCCAGCAGAATATTCACACAGCCAAAGAACAGGGGAAACCCAGACCTGTCTCACTTGCTAGGGTCTGGGTTTCCCCTGTGCTGTGTGTGTGTGTGTGTGTGTGTGTGTGTGTGTGTGTGTGTGTGTGTGTGTGTGTGTGTGTGTGTGTGTGTGTGTGTGTACCCCAGATAATGTCCCCCACACACAGCTGGAGTATCTCTCCCTGTGTGTGTGTGTGTGTGCGCGTGTGTGTGTACCCCAAATATGTCCCACACACAGCTGGGGTATCTCTCTCTGCGTATGTTTGTGTGTGTGTGTGTGTGTGTGTGTGTGTGTGTGTGTGTGTGTGTGTGTGTGTGCGCGCGTATGTGTGTGTGTGTGTGTGTGTGTGTGTGTGTGTGTGTGTGTGTGTGTGTGTGTGTGTGTGTGTGTGTGTGTGTGTACCCCAGTCTGAACAGAAATGAAATCAGAGCAAACGATGGGAGACAGGAAACGATTACCTAAACACAGATTATAACATCACACACACACACACACACACAAATGTAACATGTGAAAGCCCATACACATGCACTATGCCTACAGACACACAAGCATAAAGCGAAAATACACACAGAGATACACACACACACACACACACACACACACTGTACCTACAGACATGCAAGGAAAACGAGAGTGAGTGTGTGTGTGTGTGTGTGTGTGTGTGAGAGAGAGAGAGAGAGAGAGAGAGAGAGAGAGAGATGGAAAGAGAGAGAGAGAGTGGGGTGGTCTAATTGGCATTGTCTAATTAGCCAATGGTGTTCACCTCTCTCTCTCTCTCTCTCTCTCTCTCTCTGATTGGGATGTGTCACTCTTCAGTTTTGCACATCTTTGTTGGAAATACTTGGTGATTTCTCTCGCGCGCCTGCATCTTCTCTTTCTTTATCCTTTAGACATCATACTGACTCTGGCATACATGCTTACACACACACTGGCATACATCTGTCGTATGGCACACATGGTGCATCACACTGGGCAATACCCAGTGTCTGGTACAGCACACGGACTTTGCCCGTTTCACTATCATGCCGTACCGGGGCACGGGACTTAATGACCTTAGTTGGCCCAGAGTTGTACCAGAGCTACACCGGAGTCAGACTGTGGCTATTGGAGTGGAACATGATGCAATAATAAAACTGAAGAATTCTAAAAACGTTCAGGTAGCATATGCTCGGTGGTGCCTAGCACACACATAGTTTAGCTTGTGCTGACTGTCGCCAAGCAAGTGTACATGTTCTCAGCATGTGATGAAAACCTGTGCTTTAGCTAATGGAAACGCACTCTGGGGCCAAACTCCGGTGCTGAGCCCGAGTAAGGCTGGGCTGGTCTTGGTTCGAAGTGCCAGCGCGCCGATTTGACCTTGTCCCAGTCTGTACACAGCTGCACAGTCATGTGTGTGTGTAGAGAAGGTAAAGCAGAGGGCTCAGGACACAACCCTGGGGAGCTCCTGTGTGGATGGTCAAGAGGGCTAAAGTCATGGAGCCCATTCTCACCACCTAGCTGACATCGCCTTGACAAGAAGTCCAGGATCCAACTATATAGACTGCTTTGTAGACTAAGATTTCTTGACAGCTTGTATATTGGGACAATGGTGTTGAAAGCAGAGCTGTGGTCTACAAACATCATCCTCACATAAGTGTCTTTCTTCTCCAGATGTGTCAGAGAGGAATGCAGTGTGGTGATGACATTATCAGTGGATTTATTCTGTCTCTAGGCAACTTCAAATGAACTTGGTCAAATCTGTAGATGTGATGTACAGTACGTGCGTAGCCTATATTCTGCTGTACAGCTATCCACCTGTAGATGGCACTAAGTTGTGAAGAAGCTGGAAGAAGAGAGAGAATGTGTGTATGCTTAGCTCTGTGTGCTTGTAATGTAAATTAGTTTGCATATTGACACTAGTGACACACACACACACACACATATATAGGTATAACACAACAGTGTGTAGAGAGTAGCTGTGTGTGTTATGTAAAATAGTTTGCATATAGGCACTGAAGGAGCTGCCTAACAGTAGACACTCTGCAAGTTCCCACTTCCAAGTTTCATGACCGTTAGTGGGAACTTGTTGCAGATTAGCTGTTCCAGCTCAGTCGGAGATGACCATTACAGCACAGTTGCACAAACACACACACATACACTGTGTGTTTAACAATCTCTATGTGTACTAGCTCAGTGGGGATGACCAGTTACAAACAAACTTGGTTATGTTTTTCAGACACACCGGGAGCCCCAGAGCAGAGCATTGAGCAGAGTGTGTGTGTGTGTGTGTGTGTGTGTGTGTGTGTGTGTGTGTGTGTGAGTGTGTGTATGTCTGTCGGTCTGTCTGTCCGTGTGTGTGTGTGTGTGTGTGTGTGTGTGTGTGTGTCTCGCGCAGAGATGGCAGAGTGGTCAAGAGCTTCTCATGGAGATGGATGTGTGTGTGTGTGTGTGTGTGTGTGTGTGTGTGTGTCAAGAGTTTTTCATAGAGATGGATGTGTGTGTGTGTGTGTGTGTGTGTGTGTGTGTG
>JAODXP020007017.1:50000-52500 GCA_027497455.2 Sardinella longiceps | reverse complement strand
GAGCAGGAGTGTTTGTGTGTGTGTGTGTGTGTGTGTGTGTGTGTGTGTGCGCGAGGGAGTGATGTCTAGTTTCTACATGATGGCTACTTTCAGCCAACTACACACAGAGCAGGTGCAGTGTGCGTGCATCTGTGTGTGTGTGTGTGTGTGTGTGTGTGTGTGTGTGTGTGAGGGAGTGATGTGTAGTTTCTACATGATGGCTACTTTCAGCCAACTACACACAGAGCAGGTGCAGTGTGTGTGCATCTGTGTGTGTGTGTATGTGTGTGTGTGTGTGAGGGATTGATGTCTAGTTTCTACATGACGGCTACTTTCAGCCAACTACACACAGAGCAGGTGCAGTGTGTTTGTGTGTGTGTGTGTAAAGTCATTGGGTTCTAACACACACATGCAAAACTGTCACCTCAATAAAAAACCATAGTCAGTGGATAGGTGAAGAGATCTATGACTGTGTGTGATGACTCAAACACATACAGGATCTACCTTCCTGCAGCGCCAACAAACTACACACTCCACAGGTGCACTCTGTGTGTGTGTGTGTGTGTGTGTGTGTGTGTGTGTGTGTGTGTGTGTGTGTGTGTGTGTGTGTGTGTGTGTGTGTGTGTGTGTTGTGTGTGTGTATTTGTGTGTGTTGTATGTGTGTGTGTGTGTGTGTGTGTGTGTGTGTGTGTGTGTGTGTGTGTGTGCACTACTAGATTTGCAAATGATATTTCAGTATTGACTGCTAACAGTATTGACTGCTAACAGTAATCTATTTCCTGTGTTCCTATGTGTATTCTATGAGAGAGAGAGAGAGGGAAGTGAGAGAGAGAGAGAGAGAGAGAGAGAGAGAGAGAGAGAGAGAGAGAGAGAGAGAGATGGGCTTAAGTAGAAAGAGAGATGGGTTGAAGTGGAGAGAGAGAGAAAGAGAGAGAGAGAGAGAGAGATGGGTTGAAGTGTAGAGAGAGAGAGAGAAAGGGGAAGAAGTGGAGAGCTCTCCCTCTTTCATTCAGGAAGTTCATATCATGTTCATATTGAGTTTGCCTGGGTTTGACAGCCCTAGACAGCCTTGACTTCTTAGACAGCCTTGTTCCTAGAGAGCAGTTCATGCTTAAAGCAGTAATCCAGACTGAAATGCTTTCTAGGAGTAATTATGCATGATTGGGGTGTGTGTGTGTACACTACAGAAATGAAACTTTTATACAACTTAAAGAAGTCATTGTAACCAGTAGCTGGTTACAAAAGTTAGTACACTCCACTGTAAATATGCCCAAATTGGCCTCAAATTGGCAATATTTTGTGATCTTGTTTAGAAACTGTGTTCTCCACATTATGTTCCTACATTTGCAGAACTCGAGACTCTTCAGCTGATCTGTAGAAACCCTCTACTGACTTCCACACACAGCAGAGTTCTGTTGCTTTGAGCTTTTCAAAGGTTTAAAAATTACCACTTTGTATCGGAGAAATGATGCATGCGCCCCTCACACTGCCATGTTAGGTGCTTTTGGTGGAAATCACAGAAAAAAAAAACTTTTTCAAACACACCCAATTGACATGACTGTGCTACCAACTCGATGTATGAACTCCCAGTCATGCATAACACACACACACACACACACACACACACACACACACACACACACACACACACAGTTGTCCTATGAAACGATATGACAGAATATTTAACTAAATTGTGAGGGGTGTACTCACTTCTGAGACATACTGTATGTAAAAAAAAACCTCTCTAAACACACACACACACACACACACACACACACACACACTGTCTTCAGATGCCTCCATGCATAACTGATGAAGCTGTGTGACTACTCAGCGTGTCACCCTCAGAGTAGGGACAGATAAAACACACACACACACACACACACACACCGACACACACACACACACACACACACACACACACACACACACACACACACACACACACTCTTTAAATGACGGGACACACATCTGAAGGACCCAAATCCGAGGCCCAGTTGAAATGACAAGAGGGATGTTTGGCTAGAGACTGACACACACAATCACACACACACACACACACACACACACACACACACACACACACAAGGCTTCTCAGTGGCCTCAGGACTGGACTGGTGCTCTGACCTGCTGGTTTAAGGAGGATGTACTGTACAACCCAAGGAATTACAAGCCAATGAGGATCTACGGTTAGACTACAGTTAGAGTTTAAGGAGGATCTGCACTTAGGGTCTAGGGAGGATCTGGAGAACATGAGTCTTGGCTGCACCTTCTATATTCTGCCTTGGAGTTTGAGTTTCTGATGCGGGAAAGAACATCCTCTTCAGCACAGGTAAGAGTACAAAAACCAGCCTGCTGGAGCAGACTGTATAAAGCTCTAACCTTAAGCCTATAGATCTAGTCCTAAACCAACCTGCTGTAACTTTAAGTCTAGATCTAGTTTAAAGCAAACTGCTTTAGCCTCAACAAGACCAGTTCTAGCCTTTTTTGTGCCTATGGCCAGATTTGAGTCCCCCCCCCC
>JAODXP020007017.1:22500-35000 GCA_027497455.2 Sardinella longiceps | reverse complement strand
TCCAATTTGTCAATCATGCTGCGAGAGATACTGGCCGTGAGATTTGCATTTGAGCTCATTTGAGTTTGCTAAACATTCGCTACATGTGTAGTGGTTAAATGAACAACATCGCTTTCCTAGGGTGGTGTGCCCTAGAATCTAATCAGGCAGTGTGACCACTGAAAAACAGTTAAAAACAGGCATCTGACTAACACATGAGCATACCGCCTGCTGTCTTGTTTACAACCTAAAAAGTGAAGCACTGACACGTCACTTCCGATGTTGAATAAAAAACATTTACCAGTGTCCACAAGACATGGCTCGGGTAATGAAAACATGCCTTAAGTAGTTTTTTATGAAAACCTTTTTGTTAAACACCTTACTCGATATTCCCCGGCCTTACAGAAAATGTAATGTTTCCGGTATTTCCGGAGTCTAAAGAGGTGTCTCCAAGCGAGAGGCGGTGTTATGATCACGTGAGAAAATTGTTGCGGGAAAACTGAAAAGCTTCATCTAGACCCGTACTGTACGCTGATTTGCCATTCTTCCTCTTATGTGGTGACTGAAAAGTCTGAAGGTATGTTTAATAACAGGATACTCGATCTTTGTTGCATGGCTGTGCTGTCAGTGCCAAGTTTTTACATTCTATCATTTGAGATTATCGACAGCTATCGATAGCCAACGTTTCCTTGTCCCGTCCGTCCGTCCGCATGAGAGGGAAGTTATACAACTGGTATACAACAAGGTTAGGTAACCCTAAGTAAGGCCTAATATTAGCATGAGTTAGTTATTATGTCCAATTCAAGTCGTTATTATATGACAAAGTAGATAACTTAATCCGTGAAGTTTCTGTGAAAGTTTAGGCTATAGGCGTATTCAATTAACGTTACTTATGATCAGATAGGTATACCAGATTTCTATGGCTCTGGGCTATACTAGTTGTAGAGTTGACTGAAAACGTTTAAAATGTTTATGCTGCCTGCAATAGAAACGTAACATGTTTATTCTGTTGTTTACACCAGTGTGATAAAACATCAGTCCACCCTTGCCTGGCCTGAGTCCAGTGGCTGTGTTCACTGGTAGCTGTTCACCTATGGCTGTTCACTGGTTATGTAGTGGCTGACCCTTGTTGTCATGGAAACTGTTCTACAGGAAGGAACAGTGTGCGAGACCCCTGCTGTATCCTTGATGATGGCCGCTCCACAGGCAGAGGAGGTGAAGCGGCGAATATCTGCCATCTGGGAGAACCTGCAATGCCCCATATGGTGAGTCACTAGAACTATTAGATCCTGTAATAGACCTTTGTCACAACTTCTGTATTTACTTATTGTAAGGTCTATGCCCCATATGCTAAGTCACTAGAACTGACTAGAATAGGGGTTCTCAAAGAATTGAAAAGCGAGGGCCAATTTACAGAGCCAACATTGAACTGAGAGCAAAACAAAATCCTACATGTAATCATTATGACCAGGTTGCATGTTTACAGTTTGCATTCATTGCAGTAACGGTAATATTTGCCTGTAGATGGCGCTAAACACCATTAAACAGATTCTTTCAAAGCAATGTACAATTTTAATAGCTTTACAGACAATTATCAGATGTTGTTGTGGGCCACCAGGAATGTGTCTGAGGCCCACCTTTGGCCCCCGGGCCACATTTTGAGAACCTCTGATCTAGAACCTGCAGTGTTCCATAATGAGTCACTAGAACTGTGATATGTGATGTGTGGGATACATGTGAACCAGAAGATCTAGAATTTGGTGTGCGTTTCCCAAAGAACTTAAACAGTTAACACAGACGTCTGAGCTACCCACCTACTGAATTCCCTCTTTTCCCTAAATTCACAAATCAAGAAAGTGCCAGCTTGGTCTGAACTTTGTTGCTATGGAGTATCGCTGAAACACACACCTAATTTCCTTCTCACATTCTGTCTCCGCAGCTTGGACCTTATGAGCACACCTGTGACTACCAAGTGTGATCATCAGTTCTGCAGGTAACCCTTGTGTGTGTGTGTGTGTGTGTGTGTCTGTGTGTGTGTGTCTGTGTGTGTGTGTCTGTGTGTGTGTGTGTGTGTGTGTGTGTGTGCGTGTGCGTGTGTGTGTGTGTGTGTGTGTGTGCGCGTGTGTTTGGTTCAGGGGCGGTTCATTGCTTGATTGTCTTTCGGAAGCTTTGGTATATCTGCTAGGGCTGTAACAATATTGTATCGAATTGAGAAATCGTGATACGCAGAGTCACGATACTGTATCGTGATACAAGAGGGCAGTAACCCTTCAGTCCAGAAAACAACCACATGATATGATGCAATGCTGCTTCAAAACAATATCATTATTATTTTTAAACTTTAAAAAAATATATTAGTCACCTCTTGTAACCTATTCTAGCCATAAATGATTAACTAAAAGATGTATTAAAAAAATCGTTTTTGACCATAGGTCAAAAATCGTGATACGAACCAAATCTTGAGTTGGGTGTATCGTTACAGCCCTAATATCTGCTCTTCCAATGGAGATGAAGGTGTTATGGGTGACAACCATGACGTTGCTGCCGCTTGTGCATGACATGTAAGGGATAACTTCCTGTGAGCCAGTCATTATTGTGGAACATGTGTAGCGGAGGGGTGTGGCATCGCTCTGAAGGGAGATATTTCCACAATAATGACGGCCTCATCCAGCGTATCCCACTCAGTACACGGTTGCCTACTGAAGATATCAATGACATGGTGATTAAGCCATGTGTTTATCACTGCTTTAACCGTATCTTTAATAATTAAGATGGATAAACTTAACACCTTTCCAGCCTAACCCTAACCCATCTCTTTGTCTGTCCCTACGGTCCAGATTCCCACCCTAACCCAAACCCATGTTACACACACACACACACACACACACACACACACACACACACACACACACACACACACACACACACACACACACATAACCCCTAACCCATGTCTTTGTCTGTCCCTATGGTCCAGATTCCCACCCTAACCCAAACCCATGTTACACACACACGCACACACACACACACACACACACACACACACCAACCCTAGCCCTTGTCTTTATGTGTCCCTACGGTCCAGATTCCTACCCTAACCCAAACCCATGTTATACACACGCCCACACACACACAGAACCCCTAACCCATGTCTTTGTCTGTCCCTATGCTCTAGGTTCTGCATGCAGAAGCTCTTAGGCAGAAGCCGACGGCAAGAAGCAAACTGTCCTGTCTGCAAAACCAAAGTCACCAAACGGTGGGAAATAACACCTTCGTCACACAGCACAACACAATACCCTGACAGCACAGCACAGCACAGTACAGCAAAAGACAATACAGCACAGCACAACACAAACCCGCACAGCACGAGCACCGCACAGCACAAGACATCATCGTCATACTGTAATATTTGTGTGTTATATTGTGTATTTCATATACAGTAGGATGTATTGAATCGGGTATGTCAGTAGGATACACACACACACACACCTCTTTAATGCTGTTTCTGTTAGTGTAGGAGTGTGCAGGAGATTTGGGCCTTTCAGAGGCTGGTCACACACACACACCTCTTTAATGCGGTTTCTGTTTGTGTGTGTGTGTGTGTAGGAGTGTGCAGGAGAGTTGGGCCTTTCAGAGGCTGGTCACTGGACTTCAGGGACTAGTGGAAGCCTATGAGTATGACACCAGCACTAACTGTGAGTTACAGTACACACACACACACACACACAACAACACACACACACACACTATGAGTACGACACCAGCACTAACTGTGAGTTACAGTACACACACACACATTATGAGTACGACACCAGCACTAATTGTGTTACACACACACACGTGCGCGCGCACACACACTATGAGTATGACACCAGCACTAACTGTGAGTTACACAGACATACACACTATGAGTACGACACCAGCATTAACTGTGAGTTACACACACACACACACACACGCACTATGAGTACGACACCAACACTAACTGTGAGTGACACACACACACGCACTATGAGTACAACACCAGTGCTAATTGTGAGACACACACACTCACACACACTCAATGAGTACTACACCAATGTTAATTGTGAGACACACACTATTAGTATGACGTTTGTGTGTGTGTGTGTGTGTTCCTGACTGTGTTTTCTCCCTCCACCCAGATTTCACTGGATTGGCCCAGAGCAGGAAGACTGACAGGTGAGATCATCAGAAGATTCAACCAATCCGTGAAATATGATACCGATATGATACAGAAACCCAATTCATCCAACTACACATATATACCGCTACCTGAAACCTCCCGTTCCTATGATTTAAAATAAGCTTTCTGTGTGTGTGTGTGTGTGTGTGTGTGTGTTTGTGTGTGTGTGTGTGTGTGTGTGTGTGTGTGTGTGATCTACAGTGTTGAGGTCTGGCAGCTAAGTGAGAAATGTGTGGATGTAGAGACCCCAGAGCATGATGGAATACATCTAGCTGATGGGACCGCCCCATCGATGACATCATCACGAGCAGGTAAGGCGTTGCATGTCAAGCGTGCAGGTGAGCCTGCATTATGCTCATAATAAAACAGGTTTGTTTACTCTGGATGATGGGCTTTTTGGTTTTGGTGAATTAGGCTGCAAAGCTTCTGATTTCTATGAAGTATAAGTAAGAAAATAGTTCTGAAACCGTACTTCTACCAAATATACTTTAGAACAACTTGTATCCAATCGTAGCTAAGATGTCTTTAATATGGAGGGTTGAATATATTAAATCTTGACTTGTATCCAATCAAAACTAGGAGGCCTTTAATATGGAGGGTTGAATATATTAAATCTTGACTTGTATCCAATCAAAACTAAGAGGCCTTTAATATGGAGGGTTGAATATATTAAATCTTGACTTGTATCCAATGGTAGCCAAGGAGGCGTTTGCTCAGCTGATGGACCTGGGAGACTCCTGCTCGGCCACCTCAGACAGTGGCCTCGGACATGGACACGGACACGCACATCTGGCCCAGACCTGGGCAGAACCAACACAGACAGGTGAAGACTCGTCAGAAACACAGAGAGGTGAGCACCTGCCCTTAACGGAATATTCCACCTTTTGATGAAAATGTTTTATCCACCTTTCCTTAGCTTTAGGTTAGCATGAGCGCTGGAATGTAAATTAGCCAGATAGCAAATCTACCAACCACAGGTACAAAACATGGTGAAATTTCACCAGCCATTCAAAAATTAGCCAGCATTTGGCTGGTGGCTGGTGCTAATTTTGATACCTTAACCTAACCTAAACCTAACCTTAACCTAACCTAAACCTACCCCAACTTAAAATCCCCATGTTGCATGAAAGTTGTAACACAGAACGGGTAGAGACTTCAAATTTGACTGGGAGTAGCTCCACAAAGACTTGAGACTTGACTCGGACTTGAGCTCAGAGACTTGACACTTGACTTGGACTTGCAAAAAAATGACTTGTGAACATCTCTGCCCTCAACTCCAGGAGCACAGAGAGATGCTGAGGAGCTGCCATTAACTGCAGGGGAAGAAGAGGAGACTCAGCGATCAGACAGCGAGTGTCTCCCCCTGTTGGTGGCCGGAGATAACGATGTGTCGGGGGCTCAAGGCCAAGAGGGTGGAGCCGGTTGCCCCCAACGACCGCCCCCGGCAGAACAGGAGCAGGAGAGGGTGGTGGTGCACATGCAGAGGCAGACACGGTCGTCAAGGAGACTGGTTGCCGAGCAGCACTCTGATGCTGATGAGGAAGAGGAGGAAGTGCTACTCCGCAGGTCCAACCGGAGTGGCAAGAGGAGGAGTCTGGAGGTGGGCGGAGACTCTGACAACCAGAAGCAGAAGGAGAGTCCAGATAAGGTGTGTGTGTGTCTGTCTGTGTGTGTGTGTGTGTGGGGGGGGGGATTCCCATCCTTTAGCACTCAAAACCTGTCACAACTCACAATGTCACTTGACCATTTAAAGGAATTAGCCGGAGTGAATCAACACATAGCCCTGTTGTAATACAGTGCTAAGTGCTATTGATAGCCACCACAATGACAGAATTTTGTGCAATGTAGACCGACATGGTGAAATGGCAGCCACCGCTAACAAACTGGGGCATGTCGAAACGAAACTTAATCGAAACCTGCGACTTAATGGCAGGCACTCAGCAGGGTTGGTTGTAGTGTATAGGAACAGAAGAGACAAAAGAGTTAGTCAAGGAGGTTAGCACTTCATACCTTACTGTATGTCTCGTATACTTTTCTGTTCTAGAAGCGGAATGGCCTGGAGAAGAGGCGTGGCCTGGAGAAGAGGCGTGGCTTAGATGTCGATCAGATCATGGACACCCGACAGAAGAGGAGCTTGGAGAAAGTCTCGGAATGGCTGCTGAGGATTCCACCCGAAAGAGCGCTGAACGATGATCAGGAGAAACAGCAACAACAGCAGCGTGAAAACCAATGGCAACAAGATCACCAATCAGAAGAGGAGCACTCGCTCAGAGGAAGCAACTCTTCCTGTTCCACAGACATTCTAGCCAATCAGATCACTGACATGCCCGCCAATCAGAGAGCTGACGGAAGGCGGGCTCTTGAGGAGCAGGTGTTTGGGGCCGTGTACAGCAGGGGGCGCCGCACTCAAGGAGGCCGAGGCCAGATTCAAGGAGGGAGGGGTGGAAAGAGGAGTAGGGGGGTAGAAAAGTTCTCCTTTGATCTAGACGATGGGCTTACAGAGACTCCGGCTGTACCAGAACCTGTAGCCACATCCGACGGTCCAGAACCACACAGCCCAAGAGGGAAAGGACGAGGGAGGCCCGGGTCGAAGAGGAGGTCCGGTAACAGCCTGACTCCTGCAGACTTCATTAAGAGAGCCTGTGTGGAGGAGGAGGAGCAGGAGCTCCCTGCTGCAGGAGGTCCGACAGAACCAGAGCTAGATCCAGGCCCACAGGAGGAGTCTGCTATAAAAGATCTGTCTGAACCAGAGCAACAAGACCAGGAGTCTGTGGCAGAAGGTCCAACAGAACCAGAGCTGGTTTCAGGGCCACAGGAGGAGACTGCTGCTCAGGGCCCTGATGAACAGAGACAGGAGGGTTCTGCTGGTGCAGCAGGACCAGATGTGCTTGAGGACATTCCCGGGGAAGCCGAACCAGAATCTGAGCATGGATTGGTTCCAGAGGAGGTCCCAGTGGTGGGCACAGAGGAGGACCGCTCTAAGAATGGGTTGGTAGAGAATGACGGCGAGCACTCTCTGGAAGGGTCAACATCACCGTCCAGAATTAAAAACATGGGCACTAGGGGGCGGAAGAGAGGCAGAATGAAGGGGAAGGACAGCTGGACAGACGTGGACGAGGCCCTGAGCTCCAAGAGTGCAGGGCGAGCGGCCAGGCTTCGAGATGGGCGAAGTGAGCGAACACAGAGGGACGAGAGGAGGCAGTCGAGGGCGGGCAGGGCTCTAACGCTGGTCGGCACAGGAGAGGGGATCTGTCCCCTGGAAACACAGCCAACTCGACCACCAAGGGGCGATGCTGAGGCCCAGATCGAGACCTATCCAAGCAGCGGGGAGGCACTAACCCCTGTCGCTCGAGCTACACGCAGGACCAAGAAGCTGGTGGACTTCACTGAGGAGGTGCAGGGCGGACAGAGGAGGACCAGGTCCATGTCTGCTAAAGCGCCACCAGCTGAGTCCACACACTCACACACAGACGTGCAGGACACACCAGCTTCCACACACACACACCCAAAGGTGCAGAGCACAACAGATTCCACACACACACACTCAGACGTGCAGGGCGCACAAATGAGAACAGGGGCCACAACAGCCACAGTGCCAATCGAATGCCACCATTTTCCTGATCACTCTGCAGAGGAGAGGGAACAGAGTCGGAGAACCGGAGCTTCTCGCTCCCCACCGAACCAGCTCGGTCCATCTCAGCGTCGGAACGGGTGTGTGTATGAGCGGGAGATGGACAGCATCGAGGAGATGGAGGTGGTAGAGGCGTCTGATCCGAGCGAATCAAGGGACGCATCGTCAGCCGCAGTGGTTCCACACACACAGACACCCAACCCCACCCCCAAACCGCCACCCCTGGCAACAGCCCTAGCAACAGCAATGCAGAATTCCGGAAGTTTGCTGGACGCTGTGGTTCCAAATTCAAGAAGCCCTGCGGAAGCCGTTGTCCCGGTTTTCCCAATGGGGATCTCTCCACAGCATTCTTCTGCCCCTCCACAGCATTCTTCTGCCCCTCCACAGCATTCTTCTGCCCCCCTGCATGACCCAGGTTCTCCGGACCTCCCACAGTGCACTCCCACTGCATCAGGCACTCCAATAATGGGGTCTCAGCAGGCCTCTCTGGAGAACTGCCCCAGGGAACCAAAGGAACCAATAAGTACCCATGAGTGCCCCAGGGAACCAATGAGTCCTGAGGAGGTTTTGGAGAACGACAGTGAGCTGGACACGGAGCTGCTCATGAAGAGTTTCCGAGGGAGCAAGAGGAAGTCCTTCCATCTGGGGTCTCCATGCCGCCAACCTGAGAGGCTGACAAACGCTTCACCGCCTGAGAGGCTGGCAGACGCCACACAGCCTTGTGCCAGTGGTTCAGCAGGAGCGAGCGCCGGTCTGTTTGGGTCAGAGCCGACCCAGGCTCAGGACTGTGAGGCTTCTGCGTCACTGCTCACCTGTGGCAGTGACTTGGTGCCCCCCTCAGACCCAGGACAGGGCCAGCCCAGGGCTCTACTGCCCCAGGAGGGGTATCTGGTACCTGCCCCTCAGGAGCTCTGTGAGAGGACTAGTGTAGGAGGCTCTGGGGGCAGGAGACTCAACTCCACCGACTCACAAGACTCCTGTGTCCTACTCCCCACCCAAAAGCCACAGAGCCGGCAGCAGCACCTCGCACACGCCCAGATGCAATCACCTACGTTACGGAGAGGGGTTACTACACCTGTCCAGATGAATTCACCTACGTCAGGGAGAGGGCTCCACACACTTGCTCAGACAGACTCACCTACAACAGGTAGAGGGGTCTCCACACACATCCATACTGACTTACCTACGACAGGTAGAGGGACCTCTCGCCTGGACGCCAGTGAACAGCAGGGCCAAACATACGAGTCCTCCATGACCCCAGACGGCCTGGTTCCTCTGGAGGGGTTTCTTCCTGTACATTCCGAGAGTGGTGTGAGTGCGACGGGCAGAGCCAAGGAGGTGGGAGCATTGGGTGGTGTGTGTGTGGTGGAGGAGGAGGTGGATGCTGACGCCTCTCAGCCCGTCAGTGCAGCGAGGAAAAGGGGGAGGAGGAAGGCTCAGCGTCTGGAATCATCGGAATCGGAATCGGAATCCAACAGCGAGGACGAGGAGCTTCCCTCCCTCCAGCAGATCTTCAGACCATTGCAGCCAGTAGGCGCACAGGAAGCATTACTGCAGCCAATCAGAAATCAGGAAGACTCACTGCTGCCAATCAAAACTCAGGAAGCTTTAATGCAGCCAACTGGAAATCAGGAAGCTTCACTGCAGCCAATCAAGAATGAGGAAGCTTTGATGCAGCCAATCAGAAACCAGGAAGCATTGATGCAGCCAATCAGCTGTCAGGATCAGGGCTCAGCTAAGCTTTTAGACTCAGCCCAAACGCCAGAGAACCAGGAGGGGGAGGAGTCGGACTGTGAGCTCATCCCCTGCAGCCTGGAGACTCCACCTCCAAAAAGACTCCCTCAGGCTGGGAGGGAGGGGCTAGAGGAAGGGGTGGGGCCAGATGAGTGGGCTGGTGGTAGCCATGGCTCCCAGGACCTGTTTGGAACTCCAGAGGAGGGTGAGTGTCTCTTTTAGACCGGCTGTCTGTCCGTCTGTCCATCTGTCTGTCCAACTGTCTGTTCTGTTCGTCTGTCTGTCTGTCTGATCCAGCTTTCTGTCCGTCCATCTGTCAATTTTAAATCTTGTCTATGTCTGTGCAATATGCCTTTTAATTGGGGTTTCAATCATTTTGGTTTCTGTGTTCTGGTTTCTCTCTCTCTCTCTCTCTCTCTCTCGCGCTCTCTCTCTCAGATGAGGGTGTTACTGAAATGCCAGCAGGTGAAAGTGCAGAGTTCTCCCAATACTCCAGTGACATCATCACCACACAGGTAAGGCCAGGTGACTTGTGCGTGTGTGTGTGTGTGTGTGTGTGTGTGTGTGTGTGTGTGTGTGTGTGTGTGTGTGTGTGTGTGTGTACATTTACATTTATGCATTTAGCAGATGCTTTTTATCCCAAGTGACTTGCATAAAGAGGATTAACAATCAAGCTACAGCACAATACTAGTAAATATGTTAGGAAGAGTGTGATTTGAGTTAGGAAGTGCTAGAATGTGATCTATTTAGTGCATAGTAAGTGCATGGTAAGTGCATTGCATGTGGTTGAAGGCATTAGGACAAGAGGTACTCTTGGAAGAGCTGGGTCTTTAAGAATTTCTTGAAGGTGGAAAGCGTGTCTGTTGCCCTAGCAGTCTTGGGAAGGGTTTTCCAGCAGTTAGGAACGATGGATGAGAAGAGCCTGGATTGACATACATGTTGGTCATTCTAAACAGGGATCCTTGGTGGAGTGGAGTGATTGGAGGTTAGCAGCATATGGTTTGATGATGGCTTTGAAGCAGTTCCATCTAGTACCCTGTAGGCCAACATTAGTGACTTGAATTTGATGCGAGCAGCTACGGGCAGCCAATGGAGCTTCATGACCAGCGGAGAGACATGTGCTCTCTTTGGCTGGTTGAAGCGTGCGAGTGTGTGTGTGTGTGTGTGTGTGTGTGTGTGCGTGTGTGTGTGTGTGTGTGTGTGTGTGTGTGTTCCTAGCACTGGTTTGACGTGTCCACTGGGTGGCAGTGTTGCACTATGGTGAGAGCAGCAGACCATGGCAACAGAAACCACCACTGTTCAGGACAGTTTCCTCTCCTCTTCTGTCCTCTCTTCCCCTCCCCTCTCCTCTCCTTTTCCTCTCCCCCTCTTCTGTCCTCTCTTCTCCTCTCCTCTCCTCTCCCCTCCCCTCTCCTCTCCCCTCCTCCTCTTCTGTCCTCTCTTCCCCTCCCCTCCCCTCCCCTCTTCCTCTCCTCTCCTCTCTTCCCCTCCCCTCTCCTCCTCCTCTCCTCTCCCTCTCCTCCTCTTCTGTCCTCTCTTCTCTTCTCCTCCTCCTCTCCTGTTATCATCCTTCTCTTTTACTCCTCTCCTCTTCTCTCCTCTTCCTCTTCTTTGGGGCATAAAAGCCCCAAAACCAAACACTCACTCGCACACACTCACGCGCACACACACACACACACACACACACACACACACACACACTCACACACACTATCTCTCTCTCTGTGTCTGTCTGTGTTCCAGCAAAAGGTGGAAATGCATGCGGAGCTGCGTCGGCTGGAGCAGATGATGGCCGTTGTCTCGGAGGCCCTCAAGCAGAAGGAGGCGGCGCCAGGGCCCAATGCAGTAGGAGGAGCTAGTGCAGAGGCATCCAATAAGATTCAAGAGATTGGGCCAATGGGAGGAGCTACTGCAGAGGCATCCAATAGGATTCAAGAGACTGGGCCAAAGTCATGTTCGCCTACGCCCTCCAAGACAAGCATGAGGTACATGCAGTTTTTAAAGATATTTTTTATAGGGCTTTCACCTTTAATTAGATTAGCCTTTAATGTCTCAGAAGAGAAATTCTTCTCGGGCAGTCGAGAGGTAGGGGTTACACACACAATAAGATATAATACATATAACACTTATGGGCCAATGCCCACACAC
Source organism: Sardinella longiceps (assembly GCA_027497455.2). Lineage (NCBI taxonomy): Eukaryota > Metazoa > Chordata > Actinopteri > Clupeiformes > Clupeidae > Sardinella > Sardinella longiceps. The sequence continues at coordinate 23,304 of JAODXP020007017.1, read as the reverse complement.
GATCACACAGTCACAAAGCTGCCATCAACAAGACCAAGGCTACCAAGTTGTTGTCCTCACACCAGCTGTCCATCTCCTGTCTGTATGCAGACTCATCCTGGCTCATCCTAGCCTCTATTTTCTATCTCTGACAGTAGAGAGAGATTCTAAAACTAAAGCTAATCAGCGTAACGAGCAACTAACAAGTGATTCAAACAACGCTAAGCCCGCCCAATAATTCCCTGTCCAGATATAATGTTGTGATTGGCTAAACACCACGATGTCTGAATACAACCTAGAGTGTAAACAGCTCAGATAAACAGCTCAGACACCATCGAGGTCTCACCCATGGCTCATCGCTAGACATACAGTACTCGCTGAGCAAATTCAATTTACTACCGCTAGAGTGCGTCTAGAGTTCTAGGCTAGGTTCTCCTGGTGATGCTAAGAATCTCAGGAGAGAGAGAGTTTTTTGATGTTGCAACACTACATTTATGAGTCATGTCAATAAAGCTCATTTGAATTTGAGAGAGGGAGAGGGAGACTAGGGCTCTCTTGATGGTGGTAATGGTTAGTGGATATCTGCCTAATATAGAGAGAAGGAAATAGAGAGAGAGAGAGAGAGAGAGAGAGAGGGAGACTAGGGCTCTCTTGATGGTGCTAATGGTTAGTGGAAATCTGCCTCATATAGAGAGAAGGAAATAGAGAGAGAGAGAGAGAGAGAGAGAGAGGGAGACTAGGGCTCTCTTGATGGTGCTAATGGTTAGTGGAAATCTGCCTCATATAGAGAGAAGGAAATAGAGAGAGAGAGAGAGAGAGAGAGAG
>JAODXP020007017.1:0-2500 GCA_027497455.2 Sardinella longiceps | reverse complement strand
GCTACATTCACATGCTATCAGTTAAAGATGCTAATAAGTCTACCGCTACAGCCCATTTTCGCTACAGAAAAAAAATGGATCATGCATGGCCTGTCTCAAAATAGCCTAAATCCGACTTAGTAGGCCTAGACCGATGTCGTAATTCTGAGTCAAAGTCAAAGTCAAAGCGAACTTTATTGTCAATCAAGCACTGCAACAGAACATTGCACGCAGACTGATATTGCATTTCTCAAAGCTCCAAATGTGCAGTTAAAATTAAGACAAGAAAGGCTATTGGCTACTACCTGAGAATTGTGAGATACGTCTGATTTTTCTTTCTATATGCCTATGGGGGAAATAGCCTACTCTATATTACTGTAGTGCAGTTTTTAAGTAGCCTAATCTTTCTGATGCGCACTGCCAGCTTTATAGGAATACTGAGTCTAGTGTGTGTACTGGTCCAGGAAAATAGCAAGGCCGACAGCGCCATCAGGTGGCATTGCGGATACTGTGGTGTATTTTACTGTAACACAGGTTACAAAACCTGATCAGATCATCTGGGATGGACTTTTACTGTAATGAGGTTGAGTGTGTGGACCATTGAGGTAATGGTGTGTGTGTGTGTGTGTGTGTGTGTGTGTGTGTGTGTGTGTGTGTGTGTGTGTGTGTGACTAATGTGGATAGACTTTAAATGAAATGGAGCTTGGAACAATGAGGTTATGTGTTGTAGTCATGTGATGAGGCAGGTGGAAAGATGCTTTAGACCAGGGGTGGCCAACCAGTCGGAGACCAACAGCCACATATCTGACTATGTTACAGAAAAGAGCCACATCGGCACACGGGCACATGAACCTGTTACTACTACTACAATACCCATCCTTCTGACACACACACAGAGACACACATACAGTTCAGTCCCTTTTGGAAAATCCTGGTCGAGGTTAGCATGGAGTGAGCTGTAGTGACGCTGAAGATTTGAAGCCTTGAAATGCGCCAATGACGACTGACATATAAGGCAGAATAGCTTGCCATTACGTTCAAAGAAAAAATTATAAATTCTCCCACTCTGTTGGGAACGTTCTGTTTTCATCTTCATAATTTCTTTTTGCAGTGCATTTTTTCCCTGCCATTTTAAATCACCGTACTAAACGTAAGGGAAGCGAACACGCACATAAACACACACACACACACACACAAACATGGACATGAATGTAAGAGCCGCATGACTCCGGGCAAAGAGCCTCAGGTGGCTCGCGAGCCGCGGGTTGCCCACCCCTGCTGTAGACTAACAAATACCAATATTGCGTCACAGTTTGTTCCATAGTGCTGCCCAAAAACCATTTATAACAACCACATCCCATAATTCCACACATGTAGATACGAGTGCACTAGCAGTAATTCCACACATGTAGATAAGAGATACAAGTAGATACAAGTGCAGTAATTGTCTGCAAATTGAACTGTTCAATTATTACTTGCATTTCCCCTCATGTCTGTGTATGTGTAAGGGAATGAGTGTGTGTAGGGGCGTTGTAGTGGGGGGAAAAGGGGGACTGAATTACCAGGGCCCCAAGTTGAGGGAGGGCCTGGAGGTGTATTCCAGGGGGGGAGGGGGCCCATGACCACTGCTTGTACACAGGGCCCAGAATTGGGTGCTATTCCCCTGAGTGTGTGTGTGTGCGTGTGAGTGAGTGAGTGAGTGAGTGTGTGTGTATATGTATGTGAGTGAGTGTTTGTGTGTGTGTGTGTCTGAGAGAGTGAGTGTGTGTGCATGTATGTCAGTATGTGTGCATGTATGAGTGTTTGTCTGTGTGTGCATGAGTATGTGTGTATGTGCGTGTGTGTGTGTGTGTGTGTGTATGTGTGTGTCTACAGTATATGACTGGCAACAGCAGATGTGGTTCAGACCTTTGAGTGACTCAGCGCTCCCCTCTTATCTATTTTCAGACTCCAGTGGAATGACATGTATGTGTGTGTGTGTGTGTGTGTGTGTTGGACTCGTGTATATGTGCATTGTGCATACATGTGTGTTTGACTAGTGTGTGTGTGTGTGTGGGAGAGAGAGAGAGAGAGAGAGAGAGAGAGAGAGAGAGAGAGAGAGTGTGTGTGTGTGTGTGTGTGTGTGTGTGTGTGTGTGTGTGTGTGTGTGTGTGCGCGCGCATGTTCTGTTGCTGAGTTGCTGAGTACGGGTTCTGGCTGGCAGCTGCCCAAAACTCAAAATCTCCTAGAGCCATGTCATTACAAATGACCTTCAGGACTGCTGTGTGTGTGTGTGTGTGTGTGTGTGTGTGTGTGTGTGTGTGTGTGTGTGTGAGAGAGAGAGAGAGAGAGAGAGAGAGAGAGAGAGAGTATTTATGATAGTTATTGAAGTGTGTGTCTGTGTGTGTAGAAATGTCTAATTGTGTTGAACACATTGAATGTAAGTTAGGAGGGCAACCATCTCTGGCCCAGTAAGACTCAGACTCACGTCCACACTCACACAGATTGGTCCAGACTCACACAGATTGATTCAGACTCGCAG
>JAODXP020007012.1:0-69080 GCA_027497455.2 Sardinella longiceps | reverse complement strand
TTGATGCCAAGATGCCAGAATTTCCATCCATCCCTCTACCAAACCTAGATTGAATGAGATGTTTAGTAAAAGTTTCATTACCTGTTAGTGTTAAAACGATGTAGTGGATCTGTACGATGGCAAGAGGACAGCTGACATGCAAACTCGCTCAGCTCTGGTGTGCCATCATCGCTGAAGTTTACCCTCTGAGACAGAAGTGGACAGGGATCCTCAGGCGTGAGAAACTTTTCATAAAGCTCCCCAGACATCAGGAACAGCAGAGTTAGCACTGAAATGAACATAAAGAAATGTTATCCAAAGCAATGCAACATAATACGCTCGTAGATGAAGAATCCATAAAATTCCATGCTTATTATACTTTTTAAAGTTTTGGTTTAAGTGAAAAGCTTTATTTTAGTGCTAGGATAAGTTTTACTATAGTGTTATGTTTATTTTCCCATTGTAGATTTATGTAGGCTAATAGGCTAAGCTTTATTTTCTTTTGTTAAGATTTATTTTTGTGTTAAGGTCTTTCTTTTCTATTTATTTTATGTTCGGCACTTTGTAACTTGTTTTTGAAAAGTGCTAGGCCTATATAAATGAAGATTATTGTTATTATTATCATCATTATTATAACATTGCACAAGCTATCTTACACTATTTAAACTCCTAATGGTTACTGATAGAGATGGACCAATGAGTCATTCCATCTTTTGGCATCATATTCTGAAAGACCATTGGAACATGCAAATGCGCAAGAGAAGGTACTTCTATTCGCATGGTTTCACTAATGTGTGCAAAATACAATAAAATACAATAAAAAGCAAGTAGTGTTGGAAGTTTAACAAAAGGCACAAGAATGTTTAAAATTCAATTTCAAAGGGCTATACTTTCAGAACTATTAGTGAAGCAGACTCACTATTCAAGGTTTACATATAGGCCTAGGTTGGGTGTACAAACAACTAAGTTTTTTTTCCCAGATTTTTCAGAGTATGACCTGCAGGGTGGATTTCTGGATCCTGGTGGATGTCACTCGGAATGACCCTATGGTGGCGATGTGAAAACAAAGTTTGCAGAAGTCTAACAGCATAGGTTATCATCAAAGTGCGGCCCGCGAAAACATTTCCTGCCAGCCTGCGATTAATTTATTGCAATAGTAGCCCAAACTGTTGATATGCAACCTGGTCATTCCAATCATAACAAATGTGATTTACTTTTTTATTGTTTTTTCTCCCCCAGCCACTTTGGCGGCCCTCAGTTCAATGTTATGTCCCTAAATTGGCCCTCACAAATGAAAACTTTGAGAACCCCTGGTCTACAGTGTGGGAACATTTAATCAAAAAATCTTTAGAGCGTTCTCTGATTTAGGTTTTTGTTTTTATTTGTAAAGAAAGTGTGACCGGATGTGGCCTTTGACTCCCGCAACTTTTCTGGCTACACCAGAAAACATCTGCATGTTAACTGTGCAGTTCACCAAGTGGAGCCAACACAACAGAAATGTTATTTTGATACAATACTTATTTTGGAACACCAAGGAACACCAACTACTCAAAGCATTGCAGTTTTGAAAACAATGTTTGAGGTTGTTTTAAAGACAGGATTACATTCTGAAGCAGGCAGGGGAGATTCTAAATGAGCCAAAAGCGTAGCATCAATTCCATTTCGCCCTAGACTCCCCAGAAATGGGCCTAAAAATGTCACCTTCGACATTTCTTGAAAAGGTATAGCCTATCCCTTTGAAAAATCTGTCACCACCCAAAATCAATGTAGGCTATTCTGGAGGGATAAAAAAAAAACCTCAATGACAGTGATTTAGGTGTACCGTTATTTCATCCTGACTACTGAGCAGCACGTTTTGAAGGAGTCAGTTCTGAAAGCGAGCCAAGTTTTGGCCATCAAAGGTACTGTAAATTATCGTCAGCAACACTACACACAGACGTGGCGACGGGAACTCATGCGTATAGGCCTAATTGTGAAGATATAACGTTATTATGAACGCCTTCCGAAGTGGATGCTACTGGAACAGAGTTATAAATTGTTAACTTCATAACGTTAATTATCCTAACATTAACCAAGTCGTGTTGTTGTTCATCACCCCTGCCTATCAGGCAGACATCGATTATTTTCGTATGGCCCGTTCCAGGCAAGGACCGCAGACATTACATGTGACGTCAATTCAACATGGCGTCCACAGGATTGCAAAACAACTAATCTCATTTTATGCCTTAGCGTCTGCGTTTTACACGTAAAGAATAATGACACGGCTTTTAACTGCTTATACAATAAATACTATGGAGTACAAAAGCCTACAAAATAGTACTATCGACCTTATGTCTCCGACCTCATTGGTGTTGATCATAGGCTAATGTTAAGCTTAATGTGGGAAGTAAAGTATTTACAGTATGGGGTAAATTGAGTGCCATTCAAACTGCGATTAGTAGCCCAAACAGCCGCATAATTAGACAAATAATCACATATAACTCTTAATCGGTAACAAACCTGTTCTTGAATGAGGCTCGAAGGCGATTTTTGAAGCTGAACAGCAGCTAGTAACTCCAGGGTAACTCTGTGCTGCAGCTGCGCGGTAGCCTGCCTGTGACATCCAGATGGACGCCCTTCGTCATTTCAATTTTTCAAAATAAAAGTTAAATCAATTCAATTCAATTCAATTATAGGTGTAGGCTGTCTATTTTCATCCTCGGTACAATTAGGCAATAGTCATTAAGGGCTAATATCCATGATAACATAATGCATGCAAATGGTCATAAACTATTCTGTCTACCAGAAAAATATGGAAAAAATGTATGGACATAATATGCAGCTGCATCCAGCTTATGATAGATGGCTACAATATAGGCTATGCTATTGAATACATATACAGTACACACATGTAGGCCTATGCAAGTATGTGGAACCCAACATTGGATATCTTACATGGAAGTCTATGTGCTGAATATACAGTATTCACTGAATGCTGTAGGTGCATTCAGGACTGGAGCAAGAAAGACTCCACATGACGGGTTTGAATGGATACAGCAGTGGCGGCTGCTGGTTTTTCAGATAGGGGAAGCTCAGATTGCGCGATCGGTATTTTTTTTTTTTTTTTTTTTTTCATTTAAACTATTTAATTCTGTTTTTAATGTCATGGGGTGTCACATTTGTCAGGTTTATTTTTTCTATTGAAATATGCATAATTTAATTGTAGTAATTTAATTGCATTTGAATGACAACATATATAGTGGCTTAAAGTATTTAAATTATTCAGATGCAAAACCCTCCCAAGTCAATTTGCAATGAATTACCAGAAATAATTCCCTAATAATACCTTTAAACATGCTTTATTATTGGAGCCATATTATAGGGTTCTCTTTTTCAAGAGGTTAAAATAATGTCTGACCTCAAAACACACATCTGTAAAGTACCATGACTCTGTTTTGGTCCCCTTCTCTTGTCTCGTTCATGATGAGCTGCTACGTTCTCATTTCAGAGCTGGCCGTAGTAACCATAGCAACATTTGTTTACAGATCTCTTGCCTGAAAATTTGGCTAATCACTATCAGACGAAGATTAGCTATCTTTGCTAGCGCTATTAAGTAGTGACAGAGGCAAGAATCACTGATGAAAATCAAAAGTCACTTGTGAGTTTGTGTGTACATCAATCAATGAACTAAATAATAGAGAATAAAATCATGGACATGGGCAAAGTATTATTAATAACAATAACACAGACAAAGAGAGTAAATTTGTTGTTGGTACAGGCTCAACATTGCTTAGCTTGTCTATTAGCCGGTAGCCTTCCAAACAGGAACAGTGTGAGAGAGACAGAATGCCAATCAAAGAGGTCCAAGTATCTTGTCAAATCATGAAACGGAAGCGAGTTGTCCGAGCCCGCCCTCTCCCATTGACCCCCAGTGAAACAGAGCTTCCCTGGAAATGACGTATTTTGCGTATTTTTGCCGAATTAGCCAATAAACGCCGGGTAGCGTTGTCCATGGCCGGGGTAACGTTGTCAATGGCCCTCTATGGAGCTGGACAGCAGGTTGTCAATGGGATTCTAATGGCAAAACTTTCGTGAGTTTAGAGACCCGAAATTACATTTCTGAACAACGAAATCGAAACAGTTTGAAACGGTGTTGATATTAATAGACAATAGAAGTGACTGACACACGTTTAGCATGTTTTATTAATAGTTTATGTACGATCTTTTTGGAGAAATTTTAGGGAAGCTGAAGTTCCCTTGCTGTCTTATGATAGCCGCCTCTGGGATACAGTAAGCATCATCCCCTCTTCATTCTAATTTCACCATCTCCCTGTCTTTGCATAGGTCTGGTTTAACAGAAGGACATTCTGATGTGCTTAGACGGAGACTTTAAATCATTCTTGCTATTTGAGTGAGTGCAGTCCACTTTGTTGTCTGAATCCACATCAGCCATCCACTGACAAGTGTCACAGTGAAAAGTCACTTCCTGTTCTTTAGGTAAAATGTAAAATAAAATGTGCAACATCTGATCTGAAGTAGCTCAAACTTTACAACCTTTTTCTTCTGGCATTTAGACTTTCTTATGTGACTCTTTATTTCAATATTCAATAACATATTTTGATTCATAAACTATTTAAGTTTCTGTATGACTTTTTGCATTTGCTACAGTATCACAATATGATTTGAGATTTAAAAGCATGTTTGGCCCTGATGTTACAGTAATTAGCTGACTTTGTCATTCTCATATGGGTGAATTCATGCATCAGATACCCTACCCCCACTGATTCCCCAAACATCTAGTAACTTCTTGAACAAAATTCACAGATTTATACTGTGTGTGTGTGTGTGTGTGTGTGTGTGTGTGTGTGTGTGTGTGTGTGTGTGTGTGTGTGTGTTTCACTGTTGAAACTGTGAATGACACAATTATATTTTTTCTTATACAACAGGATTCCCAAAAGACATTAAAATATAGTCTAAGGTTTAATCCATAGCTTTTCAAATACATGGTTTGGCATAAATTTATACAACTTAAGAAGTACAGTATCTCAAAACTGAGCAAATGAAAAAAAAAAAAAAAAACATGGAATTAATCTCTGGATTTAAAGCACAGAATGCATTTAAAAGCATAGCATAACACTGCACAAGACTAAATCCCTTTTGGTATAATAACCATCCTCTATGGTTATTAGATAGCTTATTAGGACAAGTAAGTACCTCATTGTTAGCCTAGATAGTAGCAAACGGTTATAACATTAATGAACAGAAATTACAGGCATATAGGCCTAGCACTTTCAGCCTTGGGTTTTCTAGGATGAAATATTGTAGAATGCTTCACACCGAAATGTGGACAATATGCATGCACAATCCTTTCCTTAAAAAATCAGATTGACAGATTATTTTACTGTAATGCTTATGCAACTTTAGGACCAACTTCATCAGCAGCCCTGGCCTGTCTGTGGGAGTGATGAATGATGAAGGCCATTTGCTTCAGTGGTCACTGCGGCCACTAGAGGTCACCCTCGCTCTTGTCACCACCTGGAGCATTCTCTGTAAAACACACCACCACACAAGCCCAGACACAGACAACATGCAGAAGAGAATGGCTGAAACCCAAAGCCCTTCCACCAAATGCCAAGCCCTGGCCAATTCATTTATGGACTATTATGATTGGCTAACTTACACCTTTGAAGGTTCAGGGTTTAGGTTTACGGATTTTGCCAGTTTTTTTCAATTTCAAAAGTCGACTGAGTTGCTAACAAGACAGAAGTAGTCAAGTTCAGATGGAGAACACTGAATTAATGCATATACAGTATGCATTAGGTGATTAGAAAAAGAGTAATATGCTTTATACTCAACACAGGACTCTACAGAGAGAAGAGGACCTCACAAAAAACTCTCAACAGTGACAGCACAAAAATATGCCTCATACAAGGAGAATGAAGAGTGGACTTATTTGTACAGTGCTGAGGATATACAGGCCTGTAAAGGCTCATGTTTGTCTTCCTTTGTTCAACCCAAAGGTGATCAATTGATAGTTTCTAGGTTTGCATCTGAAATGGTATCTGCCAAACTACTAAATCAACACTAAAACACTAAATACTATCTGGTATTCAGGCCCTAAAATACAATTATCTACTAAACATACCTGATATTCAGACCATACAAAACCAATATTTGTGTCTGATGGTATTATTAGTCCCATGATGTTTACCTTTCGATTCAAGTGCCCTCCTTCTGTGGAGTTCAACCCCAGCCAGAAGAATGACACCCATAACTATCAGGACCCCAATCACACACCACCGCAGCAGGGAATCTGTGTGGACAGAACATTAAACAGTCACTGCCCAGCTGACAAGCTTCTGCGGGGCACTTAGGAGGAATTATGACCCAATGTGGGCAGGTGTGGCCCCTATCAGTGAGACGAGTGGTAGCCCTTTACTGAATAGGAATTTCAGATTCAATCAATTGTTTGAGGTTGAGAAGTGCTGTCAGTACAAGAACAGCTAAGTTTGGTACAATTTTTTTTATTTATTATGCATTGTGAAACGGGCCAATCATTTGCATTTGCACTTAATCATGAGAGAGTTTCTATGCCTGACTGATTTAATGTTAGTTGCTGATTTAATGTTAGCAGCCACGATTCAGTCTATATTGTGATAAATATTTCTCCTTTAAGGTGCCCATGTGGGGCGGGATTTAAAGCAATAATCTACTTACATCCATTGCCGTGTTGTACATCCTCACCCCCTAGTGCTGTCAATATGAAGAAGAATGTGAGAATTTGATACAGTGAAGACTGAACAGTGGATAATGCAGATTACTGGTTTGCAATGTATACAGATTATCATGAGAAATACAATGTTGCATATGTTATGCTTTTTATAAATACTTACTATCTGTCTCATTTGAAATAATGAACCAATGAGAGCCAAATTGAGATTGATGCGATATTAATATCCTTACCAGGTGTCGACTGAGTCTGTAATTCCCCACAGTGACGGTGGTGTTGGTAATTATAGTCCAGTAATGGTTGATCATGTGTCTTCACCTGTAATACACACAGATACTGGCCACTGTCTGAGTGAGTGGCATTGCTGATGGTCAGGTTATGGGTGTTGGTACGAGTAGGAGACAAGTGGGATGTGTGTGATCTCCTCAACAAAAGATCTTTGTCAATGTCACACTGCTTATCTAAAGAACTGTCATATGAATACACACATGTGCTGCTCTCAGCATCAGTCTTTATCCAGTACACTGCAACAGGCACTTTGGAATATTTCACATTTGTTTTAAAGATGCATCTCAGGTTAATTGATCCTCCTGCAGACACGTCCACTGAGTTTTTCATTACAGGTTCAGAGGTTACTATGAACAAAGAGAGAAAAAGTTAAGCACTTGGTGATATATAACTCATCTTATTTCAAAATCAAAAACTTTCACACTTACTGTTTGACTTTTCTTGAGCAGCTATGTGGTACTGAGCTGAGGGTTTGAATGGAGTAATGAAGCAGGGGATATTATTCAACTCACTAACACAAGCAAAGTTTCCTCTCTTTACAGTAATTTGACAACCATTCAATGCACCCTTATTTATTTCTTTGCATAGTTCTGGTTTTGCTGGAGGACATGATGATTTCTCTAAATTCATTCCAGTTTTTGAGATGCTGCAGTCCACTATACTGTCCGAGTCCACATCGAGTTCCCATTGGCATGTGTCACAGGAGAGAGTTGCCTCCTCCCCTTTCTTTAGGAGATGGAAATGAGTGGCACCTTCAGGGGAAAACAAGTCAGTCTTTTCTTAAATGCAGCTTTGTACAGTTTATGCAGGCTGAGCATGTTACAGTAAAGTGAAACTCTTGCATGTAATAGGTTACAAGATAGATAGATAGATAGATAGATAGATAGATGGAAAGGAAATTGGAAATAGTAATGGAAATAGGAAGTGTCCATTAGCTACAATGACGATGTGCATATAGACACACTGACCATAACATCACACAAACACACACACACACGTCCACATAAAAAAAATACAAAGGTAGAAATCAAATGTGGTAAAGTAGCGTTTTGGGCATGTGCAGAACAATGTAATGGTATCCATAGTGCAAGGGTGTCAATCAGGAAGTTATTTGGCAGCGCAAATATTGTATATACTGTAAGGTACACAATATCACAAAATAAAATATAAAACATTTTATATCAAAGTGTGTGAATCCTAAAAATACAGTGGATTTCCAAAATAAAATCATCTCCTACCATGGCTCTGCATCAGGCCACACATGAGAAGAATGATGCTCAGTGACTCCATCTCAGTAAAGAGAGGAAGTATTCAGGAAGTGTTTGACTACATCATGCATTCAGCTTGGCCAGCTAGAGCTGTGGTTAGGGGAGGGAACATAAAGACCCTTTAAGTCAAACAAAGATGAAAATAATGAGATTCAGAAATGGGTTTAAAAAAAAATTGTTAGCTATCTACTGATGATGACTGCACTGTTTTCCACCTTATCTCTTCTAGTTTAAATTAAGTTGCAGGCTGACATGTGAATTTACTAACTCATAATTTATTTGCATCAATCAAACATTAAAACTATGAGCATGATGTTTTTTGTCAAAAGTGGGTTAACAGCATACAATATATCACCTGAAAGAAAAATATATATATATTTGTAATTTTTGTTTTACCCTTATTTTCTCAGCCCTTGAAATATTTCTATACACACTAATAGAACAATAGGCCAATCAGACTTTTTTCCACTGCTGAACACAGGGCCCATTGTTAGAAATTGGACACTTCATTCACACAATACATTTTACATGCAATGGCGTGAAGTATAAGACAACTAGGAGGCAGCCTAAGTCCGCTGTAGCGTTCCAGGTCCATGTTCTAGTCTACGTGATTAACAGCGGCCTTTCCAGGGAATGTATTTGAATTTGAATTTTATGGGGCAGGATGGGTGTTATATGGGAGTATCTACTAGACCTAGGCAAGTAGTCAAGAAGCACCCAAAACACTAGCATGAGCATTAATAAAAGTGTTGTGGGCAAAAAGGTCACAGAACTATGAATGATCTTATCGTGTTCAGTGAATAATGTGCTAAATGTTTTCATATGCAGAGTATCTGTAGCAGGAAGTCTTGTGTAAGTTAAATGTGATATAAAGCTCTAGCATTACATTGCCCCACGCAATGAATAAATACATGCAATTTACAACTGGAGAGATGCTGAGAGACATTTTCATTGCTTATTACTGCACATATTGTTAGATTCATTTCTTTTTCCTCTTATCTTAACTGTCAAATTAACAGGTCAGCGACAGTGACCGCCACAAAATGTGGATGTAGAAGTAACATGGTTGGTTTGGTCCCTTGATTGCTACAGGGTCAGCAGTTCTTCATGTGACAAACGGCCTGTGTGGTGTGAGAGAGTGAGATACAGTATCTGTGAATCGTCTGTTTCATGCTTAGCGCTTAGTGCAGTTAGAAGCCCTCACTGAAGCTCTGCTCAGTCAATAATACTCCTCCTCCATGTCACACAGGTCAAGTCAATTGGAGATGTTTGTTGTGGGATCAGAGCCTCTCACCTTAAACATGTGTATCAACCCCAATGATGTGAACAAGTGGTCTACTAAGGAGCTGCTTCCCCCTTGTGGTCAATGCAATGCATTGTATAACAATACGACAACTAAAATGGAGCAGGCAACATTTTAGTTTGAAGGGTTTCATTAGAATTCATAAATATAAATAAAACTGAATCACTGTGCAGCAAAGAAGAATCTTTTGAATTGAGAAACTGGAGAATCTGGAATTATGAATTATTACAGTTTTTCTCAGTCGATTTGGTACTGTTCCCGAATCATCCTTACTATTTGAAAAACAGTAAGTGCAGGGCCGGCCCAAGCCCAAAGGGGGCCCTAAGCAGAATTTCATTTGGGGGCCCCCTCACCGCCACCACAGCCTTCTTTTTTGGTGTTGGGGGGGGCAATGTTGACCCTGCCTCTGACTCACTCTCAAGAGATATTGAGATGGATTAACTATTGCTTGTTCTCCCTATCAACAACAACATATTGCTTGTTTCATTAATTGTTTAAATTCACCCAGTGTTCTTGTCATCATCTGAATTTTACACCATTTTTGAAAATACTGAAAAATATTAGACAACAAAAGTTTAGGATGCTATGGTTTTATACAACACTCACAATACATTTTTGCTGATATCACATTGCTGATATCACAGGCATTGCTATACAATAAGCAGCTTATGTTAACAGAAATAGCCCTGATTCACTCACTATGTTTGCTATTTCAAGCATCAATAATAGGCCTAACCTATATCATCAGAGAAGAGTGATTCTTGCCATTCTTGACAATAAAGAGCTAGGTTTGAATTAAATGATTAGATAGTCCTACATTAAGATAGCTTGATACATCTCCTAAGACTGACTAGGATTTTGCCTATAGAAGAACTTCCTCATGTCCAATGTCTGTGCAGGCAGCAAATATTCATCAACCAAAAATAGGCTATCCTTAACCTAAGCCTATAGCCTACTTGAATGTTTAGTTGAACATTCATTTAATGTGGCCTTGAGTTAATTTTGAGGACATACAACAAAAGAATAAGGTTTCAGCCAAAGCTACGTTGTGAGGTGGCAATTAACTTACCTCACTCACGTCAGATCATGCGCTACGTAACTTTCGTAAGGCACTTCCGCGCAACGATCTGATGTTGAAGCCCATCAGAGAGATTTCAAGCCATTATTCTCTAACCGGACCAATCAGGGCCGCTGGCTGCTGTAGAGGGTGTGACGTAGCGAAGAAGCAACTGTTTTGAATCCAACCAATCCAACAAACGTAACGAGCGTCTTCGGTTGGTTTCGATGTGGTTGGCTGCAGTGTACGTCAATTAAATTGATGGACAAGCCGTTTGCCCAGTTAGATTCAAGGATTTCTGGCTCCTGAAATAATTCGTCTATCGCTGTATATCAGATGAACGCGCGTAGCGCTACATCTGACGTGAGTGAGGTAATTCCTTTCCTGCTCACAGGATTCATTTCACTTACTGACTTACTTTGTTCCAAATGCAAAACATGGAGTGTGGACTTTCAGCGGTATGCATTTTACCTACTTGATAACGTGGAATGGACTGACGATTGCATGCGGTGAGATGTTGGTGAACGCGGAGTCGATTTTCAGCGCTGTGCGTAGCTGAATGGATTCTTCCGCAGTGGATTAGAAACTGCGCTATGGCTGTGCTTTACCATTCCCAGGAGGCTTTGTTCTAATCATATTGCAGATTGTTGTTATAGTTTTTTGTGGTAAACATAAACGTTTTAGATGCCAGAATAACAAGAATGAAATAAAAATACAAATGCTACATCAACTTCGCTAGATTGTTGGGAGAAGTCAGAGGTGTGTAAGCCAAACCATGACTGAGATAAAGAGTGATAGTAAGTCATATAAATTGAATCGATTCATTATTAAGGAAATAACAATATTAATGGGTAGGTATCACAAGAATGTTAAAAGTACTGCTTCTCCTTATAAATAAAATATTATCTCAAAATGTAATGTGTCGAGCACTCGTGGGGGGCCCCCGAGCCGTCGGGGCCCCAAGCGACGGATAACTCGCGTTTGCCTCGGGCCGGCCCTGAGTAAGTGCATTTCAGTGCATTCAGAGTCACTCTACACCAGCTCTGGGATAGTCTCAGACATCACAATCTTGTCACTCCTAATATTTCTCTTATCTGGCCTTATAGGCCTGAGTAAACATAGATAACCAAAACAGCTCAGTCAGGCCTTTAGCACTGTGGCCAGCCTTTTTAGAACATCTCAGAACATCTCAGAACAGAGACTGCAACACAATCATTTCTTCCTTTCTCCTTAAAGACACACAGTCACACAGTAAGTAAGTCAAATACAGATCTTCAGTGACATCCAGAACCTTCCTTTTACTCTGTAATATGGTTATATTACTCATATGACTATTGTTGGCCTACTCCTGTCAATCATAGAGACTGTGTTTGGTGTTGTTATTCTGTGGGCCAGAGAAGTCATATGGAGTTCCTCATGATTGCTGTGGAGGATGACACGAGTTCTCCATCCTTGCTATTCACAAGGTCAATTTCCTTGTATCTCTCTGACTCATCACGCAAGGAGAAACTACACAAGGAAGTTGCAACAATATATTTACTTAGTTTAAAGGCCATTTTCAACACGGATGGGATCACTGCTCTCTATCTTCACTACAGGTGGTGTTACAACTAATGTGAAACTAAAACTTTGTGGTTAGGTGCTACGCCTCTCAATTCCACTTATGTCCGACCAACCTGTGTTCCTGTTCCAGTGGTCAAAAGCTATTCAGAAAATGAATGGGAGGAAAGACTTTATAGTATGTATCAAACCTTGTCTGAACCTACATTGCATTATTTTCCAGCCACATGACACCAAGTCAAGTCATGTTTATTTATAATGAGCTGAAAAACACAGCTGACCCAAGTGTTGGACAGGCAAGGTAGCACCACTTGATAAACAAAAGAAAAGTTAACAGAAAGTGACGATAACAATACACGTCATACATACAAATTACTAAATAAGACAGTCATCATCAACCTTTGTTTATTCAGGGAGAGGTGCTTGAGCATGAAGCTGTTTTACAGCATTGCCCTGTGTTAACGGGTGAGGCCCAATCTCTTAAGACTAAGCAGCACAGTCACTGATAGTAGCCTAGCCTAACATCACTAGCAGTTTGCCCAGACAGGATATCCCACATAACAAATGAAACATACAACGGTAAAACTTAAAAAATTAAATAATTAATTAATAATAATAAATTACAACAACGTACAGAACATGAACAGGTTCCATAAAAAACAGGTTTTTAAAACACCTAAGCAAGAGCCAGATATCAGGCCAGTATTTCATGATCTTGAATGTATATGACTAGCAACATGTTCCTGAGCTTGGGTGTAATCACTGCAAAGGCCTGATCACTTCAGCTTTTTAGCCTGGAGCTGGGAACAACATACTAGAATTGGTTAACTGATCTACAAATAGTTGGTTGGCTGACCTACATGCCCTAGATTTTGTTTTGAACATAGAAGATCCTAAGCAAAGATACTAGAACAGGACGTTTGTGGGAGCGCAGTGTGAGAGGATGCTGTGGGAGATTAAAATCTGAGACAAATGTAGATCATGACGAGTGCAGTCGGTTTAGTTGGCACTCTGGTAGGTGTGAAGCCGATATAACACATTGTCTGTATGTTGGCCATGTTATTATTCCCCTGGGCAAGTGGGTAACGCTTTAATTTACAGCCCGTGAAGTACTGGGTAAGTATTAGTAAGTATTGGGTAAGAATGGTGTAACAAAAAAGTATCAAGGGATAAATTACTTACACTTACTTACAGTGTAAGTTTGCTGGTATAACACACGTTCACGCTTTATTTTACAGCCCGTGAAGTACTGGGTAAGTACAGGCAAGAACAACGTAACAAAATAGAACTTTATGTGTAATATTGCCATAATTACAAAATGGGTATAGCCTAAATGCGTAGTATAGCCTACAGGAAATGCATGCGTTGATTCACTTCATTTTACAGCCCCCACATCCAATATTAGGGTGTAGTTACAAGTAGTTTGGGGGTATTTAGGTAATTCCACTGTAGGCTACTTGTTCTTTACTTTTCAATAGGGTAGCCTACCCTAAAAGCCCTTAAAGTGTTGTTAAAGTGCTAGGGACATCCCGATTACGAATGTGGCTTTGACCTTAAGACAGCTTGTCCATCTTAGATTGTACCATGCTGCACAAATAAGCAAGTATACTCAAAGCCTGTGATCTCCTAGAGATGTTGTGTTGTGTTCTCCAGGCTTTGGCCCTTGATAAAGAAGTGACACAATATGTACAGGCCTGTACAGTCCTATGGGCCCGATTTGTCATATATGGGGTTGTCCTTCATGATGGGTCTGAGATAGGTTCTCCATCTCTACTGTTCACAGGGTCAGATTGCTCAGTTGAACAAGGGAGTACACGGGATCTGTCTCTGTCTGGCTCACCCCATGAGAGGAACCTGCAGGTGGAAGTCAAAACATACTCAGAGGAAAACTGATCATGTCAATTCTTTGCTCTGTTGTTCAATGTTACTGTCAGTAGGAGAAAAGATGACAAATTAGTTCAACATAGACCAAATAACTAGTAGTTGTTGAGGCTAAAGTAAAAAATGAATCTAAATAGAGTTAACTTTCCACTATTTGGTTAGTTTTAGCTACAAAATGCTCTCATTCTTTTCTGTAATCTAAAAAGGTTCACCTCTGGTCTCAACGGTCAGATTGCTCAGTTGAACAAGGGAGTACACGGGATCTGTCTCTGTCTGGCTCACCCCATGAGAGGAACCTGCAGGTGGAAGTCAAAACATACTCAGAGGAAAACTGATCATGTCAACTCTTTGCTCTGTTGTTCAATGTTACTGTCAGTAGGAGAAAAGATGACAAATTAGTTCAACATAGACCAAATAACAGACTAGTTGTTGAGGCTAAAGTAAAAAAAATAATCTAAATAGAGTTAACTTTCCACTATTTGGTTAGTTTTAGCTATTTCTGTAATCTAAAAGGTTCACCTCTGGTCTCAACTGATCTCCTTTCCATCTTTTTTTTTTGGATGATGATGATGATGATGACGATGATGATGATAACAGTGATGAGAATAATGGATGCTACAATGCCAGATCCAGTTCGAAGATGGGAAGAGGGTGGAACAACAGGTTCTGGAAAATATTCTTTTATCATATTTTATTTTTCGACTATTACATATACTGAAATCATTTACTGGAAGATGGGAAGAGGGTGGAACAACACAGGTTCTGGAAAATATTCTTTTATCATATTTTATTATTCAACTGTTACATATAGGCTACTGAAATCATTTACCGGGAGATGTATGCCTTTCCACACACTGTAACCCTCATTTATTATGGCTTATAAATTTATGATAAAGAAAGTCACCTTCAGACAGACTTTCTGAGGAAACAAGTGCCATATTACTTGTCACATACATACATATATTAAACTATAGCTGAAATGTGAAATGGACAAAATTTATTTAATTTCAAGCAAGATTCATATTCCTACCAGGTGTGACTGAGTCTGAATTCCTCACAGTGACGGTGGTGTTGGTAATTATAGTCCAGTACTGGTTGTCATGTGTCTTCACCTGTAATACACACAGATACTGGCCACTGTCTGAGTGAGTGGCATTGCTGATAGTCAGGTTATGGGTGTTGGTACCAGTAGGAGACTGGTGGGATGTGTGTGATCTCCTCAACAAAAGGTCTTTGTCAATGTCACACTGCTTATCTAAAGAACTGTCATATGAATACACACAAGTGCTGCTCTCAGCATCAGTCTTTATCCAGTACACTGCAACAGGCACATTGGAATATTTCTCATTTACTGTAAAGATGCAGGTCAGATTAGTAATTGATCCTCCTGCAGACACGTCCACTGAGTTTTCCATTACAGGTTCAGAGGTTACTATGAACAAAGAGAGAAATTTTGAAGTTAAGCTAAACACTTGAGGTGACATACAGTATAATACATCTTATCACCCGGTGGAATGGAATACTGTTTTCTGATTGGCTGTAGGGTGACCACCTCCAAACAGACAAAATGTGGGACATGTAGCATGTTTAAGTGGGACAATGTGGGACAGACGTATTAACTTTATTTTTTTGGGGCCAACGGTCGTGTTTGGAGCCAGGACTGTCTTCATTTGTTCAGGATATTGAGCTTGTCCAATTAAATCTATCATGTTAATGCAATGTGTCTAATTCCAAGTGTTATTTTAGCTTGTCATAAAGTTATTATTGAATAGAATCATGCTGGGCCACCATGGCCAAAAATACCATGCCAGTTTTTGGTCCCAGTCCAGCCCTGATCATCTCCACAGACCAAATGATAGGCTACAGATGCTGACAGGTTGACAGCTTCAAGTATATAAAAAATAAAAAAAACACTATCATTCTCTAAAAGATCAGGCATTATGCAATTAAAAGTAAGCTCTCAGAAATTAGATATAGCATCAAACTCAATTTAATATGCAAGACACAAAAAAATATGAAGCCTTGGCTTCAAGTTTAGCTAGGCTATTTCTCTGCAAAATAAATCTGCATGTTTGATCATTATTTTCAAAAGAGTTCCATGAAAATGCCATTGCAAAGATAGATGAGGTAAAGTAAGTTTTTTTTTTTTTTTTTCATCTCGTGGGAAGATGTAAGAAGTTCAAGTTCAAGAAGTAGCGGGCTACATTACCTTGTCTTATATTAATTCTGGAGTTGTAGCTTTTATTAAATGAATGTAGCTAATGATAAAGCTTTTCTTCTTTGCAACTTGCGCTTCTCTGAACAGAAACAAAAGGTCGTATCGGTGTGTCGAACGAACATGCGGGACTGATGTTCAATTTGCGTGACGCGGGACAAAGGGTAAAATTGCTGTACAATCCAACGCAAAGCGGGACAGGTGGTCACCCTAATTGGCTGTCAGGGTATCCGTAATTTCTAGATAACAGGACACCTGAGGCATTGTTGGGTTAAAAAAGTTTAACCAGCGTTCTTTATCAATGCTCTTTAGAATGCAGCCTTGCGGATCTTCTTTCATAAGAAAATAGTACCCCAACCGAACAGGATAACTTCTTTCTAAACGGAGCCACATGTTTCTTTTAGGTTTTAAACACTTGATTACCATCTATACGTTTTAGTTGCAACCGGGTGATAAGCGGGATAACGGCCTTCGAGGTGTCCCGATATAGAGAAATAATGGACTTCGCGTAGGCAAACAGCCCTTCGGCTCCGCTGTCGGGCTGTTCTTTGCCTTATGCGTCGTCCATTATTTCTCTATATCGGGACACCTCGTGGCCGTTATCCCTTACTCACTTCAAAATCAAAAACTTTCACACTTACTGTCTGACTTTTCCTGAGCAACTATGTGGGACTTCATCTGATGAGCTGAGGGTTTGAATGGAAAAATGTAGCAAGGGACATTGTTTGATTCACCAACACAAGCAAAGTATCCTTTCTTTACAGTAATTTGACAACCATTGGATGTGCTGTCCTTCAT
This sequence comes from Sardinella longiceps, assembly GCA_027497455.2. NCBI lineage: Eukaryota > Metazoa > Chordata > Actinopteri > Clupeiformes > Clupeidae > Sardinella > Sardinella longiceps. The sequence goes on along the minus strand of JAODXP020007012.1, from coordinate 52,022 downwards.
CTCTTTGCAAAGTTCTGGTTTTGCAAAAGGACACTCAGTGACTCCATCTAAAATCAATCCAGTCTCTGAGAAGCTGCAGTCCACTGCACTGTCTGAGTCCACATCAAGTTCCCATTGGCATGTGTCACAGGAGAGTGTTGCCTCCTGCCCTTTCTTTAGGAGATGGAAATAAGTGGCGCCTTCAGGGGAAAACATGTCTGTCTGTTAGTCTGCATCATCAATCTTTCAGGGCCCGTATTTCATGAAGGGCTCCATCATGCACAGACGCGATGTGTTTTCGAGAACAGCGACAGCTGCCTTGTCTTGCTATTTTCAGGTGAGCGTAGTTCATTTCTTGGCCAAAAACCAACATTGTCTAAATAGCAGGTGACTTTGCACCCTTAAGGTGCCTACACATGAACAGCTTCAAAACGCTTGTGATGCGCGTTGGGCAACGATTTTTCTATGAAGAAGCGTCAAAAGCTGCCGCTTCGATCTCGGCGTCGTGTTGTGGCCGGCGTTGGCGTTGGCGTTAAATAACGCGGCGCTCAAAGTTCAACATGGTTGAACTTTGACCCACTTAGCGCTGACCTTTCGGTGTTGAAGTAGTGTTTTTAGCATAAATAAACTAGCAGGCCATTTCATCCATGTTACAGCTCTCCTAACCTCCGGTATATTAGTCAAATGTAGAATTAACATTTTGGATCAAGCGTCGCGTTAAGGGCGACCTGAGCTTTTCAACGGTGGTCATGTGAAGGCTCCTTTACAGGTATGTCAGGTAAAAGAAGGGTGTGGTTTCCTTATGCTGAGTTCAGACTACCCGATAGCCACGAAACAACAAAACACCACACGTTTGTGAGCTATCCAGTGTTCACATTTGGCAACTCGGAGTCTCACAGTCGGGCGCGAGGCTGATCTGCGACCTCTGTGTTCAAACTACAAGACTTGGCAAAGACTGCCTATACATACTGTAGGCTACATACACAGGCTACCTATGTCTGCTGAATTTGTTTGCCTGCTTTCATCCTTAGATAGCCTACTCGTTATTGTTCCAAAGTATTTTAGAATTATTCATGAGGTGTCTGGATAGTCAATTTTATCTTCTGATAGCAAGTAAACTTCACATGATTATCTATATTGCTTGGTGAAGAAGTGCACATTTAAATATACGGTTTTGGGAGGCTATTGCTAAGGCTATTGCATGGCGAAGAAGTGCAACTTTGTTTTTGAAAGCTGAGTTTGGAAAATTTAAAGACCACAATGTGAGTCATGTTTCTTGATTGGCTGTTGCCTTGTGAATCTCTTGCGACTTCTCCAAATATCTAGCATGCTTGATGTCCCCCGACAACTTGCGTCAAGCATAAATCATGACGTATCAGAGTGTAATTCACACATGACGACTTGCACTCGCAGATCCTCTGCCGAGTTTCCACACGATTACCTGTGATTCCTAATCGACCCTGCGACTAATGTGAATTGGGCTTTAATGAACACGAGAAGATCTGCTGGTGTGATACCAATTCAATAAGCGCTTTGCTCACCTTGCTCTTAAAGGCAATGAGAGATTGATCTGTCATTGAATAATTTTGCGTTGTGATTAAGTAGATATCATAAGCAGTGTTGGGAGTAACGAGTACAAAAGTAACAAAAGTAATTGCTTTTTGTAGTAACTTGGTAAAGGCATTACAGAAAAAATGGTAATGTTTTGCTTGGTACAATTGTCAGTAATGCAAATTACAATTAAAGGTGCCCCGCCACACAAAGCCGTTTTTACCTGTTGCTTTTGGTATAGAATAGTTCTATATGACCTCAAGTTACACAGTGCATGTGAAAATGTAATACTGTCTTCGCTATAGGCAATAGCCTATTAAAAGAAATATGCAAAGAAATTAGGTCAGTTTGAATCCATGGTCAATGCTACGTAGTATAGACAACGTTACAGCCATTGGCTGACTGAGGAGAATTATCGCCCAATCCATGCTGTCCTGTATTTGACTAAAGCCCGCCCCTTGAAATCAAAAAAGAAGGAATATCCATGAAATGGTAACAGGCAACTTGTCAACTTGGCGAATTCAACAGTCTTGGTAAGTGTAATCTGCCTGTGGATGTAGGCTAACAGTCGGCTACTCTTGCAATAAGTATCTGATTATGTTGGCTACTGTGACATCCTGACTATGTAGTAAGCTTACCTTTGCAAAGTGGCCGTTTACAATCTGCAAGCTAGGTTGGTGCAGATATCCTCTTTCTCGGTTTCATGATAATATTCCAAGTTTTTTTTTTTCCGTACCTCGCAATTCGCAAGTAAAACTAATGTAAATATTCGTCCATGTGCTTTACAACGTCGAGCTTCAGCAGCGAATCAGAGCGCAGCCCATTGTAACTGTAAGAGCCAAAAACTAGAATTAATAATTGACATTTTATTTTTATGTATTTTGATTATTTACATATTGTGTATTACTTATTTTGTGGCATTGTGTAATTATTAATATTATTAGAAGGATTATTGATGCACAGTGCATTTGATGACGCTCCCTTAAAAGTCTCCTAACTGAGCATGTGCAGCCATTCAGAGGGAGAGCTGCGCTAGGCACAGGAGCATAAAGTTTTCTCACCGTGTGTACATGTGTTTATGTGAATTGTAATGTTGAATTTATAACTAAAGACTAAAAAACTGAATTTCCTCTCATGTCATGCGCGTCAAGGATAACTGTGTCTGCAGCTCAGGTGGTACATTTGACAACTTAGAAAAGAGTGCCATTACATTAGTAAGAAAACTGCTCAAGCATGGACGGTTTGGATGCTAACGCGAACTAACCACTTTTGACCGGTTTAGAAGATTGAAGCAACATCCTGGAGGAGAGTTTCTTCAAAGAACGAGGTGGTAAGCTTTCTGAATGAATATATGAAGACTGACAATTGGACATTTAAGTTGGATTGAAAAGCTAAGATGAAAGACTCTTGTAACTGGATGGAAGGAAGCTACATGCTATGCTAGTTTGAGCCAAGAAGCTAACATTGAAGCCACATGTTGTGCTAGTTTGAGCCAAGAAGCTAAAGTGAATTAAGCTAACAGTGACTTGCAGATTCATGCTAACTGCTTAACTGAAACCGGATTGATTTTATTGAAAGCTCTGTGTTTGATGGAAATTGTGAGGCGTCTTTTGGATGAGAAAAGGTGTTAGTGGGACACTTTTTACACAGAAGCACACAGTTAACGCATTGCTTTATTGACAAGAAAAATGGATGAAGGTGAAGTTGAAACAGTTGGCGCTGAGGGAATGGGTTCCAAACGAACTGTCAAGTTAACTGAGAAGGCAATGGAGGAAAAATTATACAGGCTACTTGGCAGTAGGAGAGGAGTGTTAGCTCGATGTACTACTCTGAGGAGAGAAATTGGAAGTTTGATCCGTTCAACTGATAATTTGCCAACAGTGCAAGAGATGATGCATGATGAGTTCGACCCAATTGTCCAAGAGTTTATTGAGATTAATAGACAATTAGAAGGTCTCTTGCCTAAAGATGAGAAGGAGGCAGATAATGTCAACTGGTTTGAGCCTAAAATGCTAGTTATCAAACAGTTTACTGAAGATATTGAAAAATGGATGAAGCAGGAGACTTTGAGCTTAAGCAAAAAGGATCAAGAGGAGACTCTTGAAGATGAAAATATGGACAATAAAGAATTTAAAGAAGAAGAGACAGTTGAGGATGAGGTCATGAACAATAAGGAAAATCAGGAAGAAGAGAAAGTTGATGTAGACATGGACAATGAGGAAGAAGATGTAAGCCCAGATGATAGTGTATCACAAGTGGGTGCTTGTTTACATCGACCTGTAACCCCTTGGTCACACGGGCGATAATATTACTGGTGTTGGGAGACTAGTTCCCATTCATTTTCAATGACAGTAGGCAACAGCGATTAACGGCGAGCAACTGAGCAACAGATCGCCTGGTGGGCGGGGAAAAAATAGAAATGCAGGCTATTTTCTGCAAAAGTTGGGCGATTTAACCAGGCGATTTGTCATAAACGCCAATCAGAGTGAAGCCATGCGTGACGGCATACTTTCAAAAAGAATTTTTATCTGACACCTGTCATGGCGGAGCTAACTCAAAAATCGCATTTATCTGTTGACAACCTAAGAAGTTAAGGACTTATGACTTGATATTTTGTAAAACGAGGCGGCAAATGAGGTAAGATAAAACTGAAAACATGGGTTTTGTAACACAAAAATACATCTGTGGCGATATACGTTGTCGCTACCAGACGCATATTTTAGCAACGAACGGTAACAACTAACTTCATACGAGTCACGCCTCCTTGGCAACCGAGTTGCTTGTTCAAATTGCCCAGTTGCCTTCCCGTGTGACCACAGGGTAAGAAAGAAGGGTTCATGCACCGGACGCTCAACCGTCAGTTCTACTCATTCATCAGTTTGTGCTCTTGAGGAAGCCAAGCTCTCTGGTTTGCTGGAACGTGCTGCAGTTTTACAGAAGAAGCAGGACCTGGATATGGAGGAAATACGTATCAAGGCTGCAAAGGAGAAGCTGGAATTAGAGGCAGCTATTGCTGAAAAAAGAGCACAAGTGAGAGTACTGAAGCAGTATAAGAAATCAGAGGATGGCATGAGTAGTTCTGTCCACTCGCTGCCAGTAGGTGGAGTAAAAGTGAAAGAAGAGCCAGGAATCAAGAGCAAGCCTGTTCACAGTGGCAAGATGTCAGTCAGGCAGCCACAAGATTCAGGACGTCGGGTTGCAACAGGAAACACTCCCAGGCAACAGCTTGATGGAGGCATTGGTGACCTGCTGCAAGTGATGGAAAATCAAAACATGATCACAGAGATGCTTGTGAAGCAACAGCAGTATGCTCAGCTTCCTGTGAAAGAGGTTGCAGTGTTCAAAGGTGATCCACTTGTCTACAGATCCTTTATTAGAGCTTTCGAGCAAACCATCGAACAGAAGACAGAGAGTGACCAAGACAGGTTGTACTATTTGCAACAGTACACTGCAGGAGAACCACAAGAGCTTGTTCGAAGCTGCGAACACATGCCACCTCAACGTGGATTCACTGAAGCAAAACGACTGTTAAAGAAACATTATGGAGATGAATTGGTGATTGCAAGTGCTTACATCGATAAAGCGTTGCAGTGGCCACAAATCAAGTCTGAAGACGGAAAGGCAGTCAAGGCCTATGCTATGTTCCTGACTGGTTGTCGCAACACAATGGAAGATGTGGAGTTTATGGAGGAAATGGATAATCCTACCAATATGAGGATAGTGGTATCCAAGCTGCCATACAAGATGAGAGAAGGTTGGCGCAATGAAGCTTTTAAGATGAAAGAAAGAAGAGGACGCAGAGCCAGATTTGCGGACCTTGTCATCTTCATTGATCGTCAGTCTAAGGTAGCAATGGATCCGCTTTTTGGAGACCTCCAAGGCAAAGCCCCATCTCAAGCAGGAAAAGGCAAGGAAAATAGCAAGGTGGTCAAGAGTGGTGTAAAGGGAAGTAGCTTTGCGACTAATGTGTCGGTGGAAAAGAAAAGTGCAGATGCACCACCGAAGCAAGCAGCCTCACCCAAGGTAGGAATTGCCTTTGAAACGCCATGCCTATTCTGTCAACAGAACCACACATTGGAATCTTGCAAGAAGATCAAAGAGATACCGAACAAAGAATGTGTTGACTTTTTGAGGTCAAAGGGACTGTGTTTCGGGTGTTTAAAACAAGGTCATATTAGCCAGAACTGCAAGAAGAAATTGGTGTGCAAACAGTGCTCACGAAAACACCCAGATATTCTTCATCAGGACCAGGAAGCCAAGGAGAAGACACCTGTGTCGAGTCAGGGTAACACTCCAAAGGAAGATACGTCTGGAGCTCCAAATCCTGTCAAGCAAGAGGTGTGTGGATACACTGGGGCCGGTGAAACAGACTGTTTGTTAAACATAATCCCTGTGAAAGTGAAGTCTCGCAGCAGTGGAAGGTCCATAGAAACATATGCCTTTATGGACCCCGGGAGTACAGCCACATTCTGTACAGAGGACCTCAGAAAGAAATTGAACGTGAAAGGAAAACCAACTCAGATTTCTTTAAGCACAATGGGACAGAATGAAGCAGGGGAACGAAAGTTGATCGACAGTTACCTGCTCACAGATCTGGAGGTGTGTAGCCTAGAGGGTGAAGAATACCTTCGGCTACCCAAAGTCTTCACACACAGCAACATTCCTGTTCAGAGAGAAAACATCCCCAGTCAACAGCATTTGCAGAAGTGGCCTTATCTGAGAGAGGTGAACTTACCTTGCATTGATGCTAATGTAAGCCTTCTCATTGGAGCCAACAACTCCAAAGCAATGGAGCCATGGCATATAATCAATAGCCAAGAGGAAGGACCTTACGCCGTGAAGACTGTTCTGGGCTGGATGGTATGTGGACCTGTCAGGAATGAAAATAATCTCTTTAGAGGCAAGACAGTTCATTTCAGCGTCAACCGAATCTCAGTGTCGGAAGTGGAACAGTTGCTAATACAGCAGTACAACACAAATTTTCCGGAGCGCCAATATGATGATAAAGAGGAAATGTTTCAGGAGGACAAAGGGTTTATGCAGTCAGTACAACGGACAACCAAGTTTGTTGAAGGACATTACTGTGTGGGGCTCCCACTGAGAGACGAGGAAATGAAAATGCCTAACAACCGCGGTGTGGCTGAGCAAAGAGCTGCTAGTCTAAGAAGAAAGCTGATAAAGAGTTTCTTGAGGACTACAAAGGCTTTATGGAAAGTATCCTGGAGAAAGGCTATGCCATGGAAGTTCCTCAAGATCAGCTTGACCATGACAATGGCAGGGTTTGGTACGTCCCGCACCACGGGGTGTACCACCCAAAGAAAAAGAAAATACGAGTGGTGTTTGATTGCACTGCCACCTTTCAGGATGTGTCGCTGAATGGTCAGTTGATGCAGGGCCCAGACCTCACCAACACGCTCATTGGTGTCCTAACAAGATTTCGTGAAGAACCAATAGCGATGATGGCGGACATTGAGTCAATGTTTTATCAGGTGAGAGTTCCGGAGGCAGATGCAGATTTCTATGGTGGCCGGCTGGTGATCTTAGCGCACCTGCAAAAGAGTACAGGGTGATGGTACACCTTTTTGGAGCGACCTCATCTCCTAGTGTCGCTTCTTATGCGCTAAGGAGAACAGCCGAAAATAGAAGAGACTCTGCAGCCCCTAATGCCGTGGAAACGGTTCTACATAGTTTCTACGTAGATGACTGTTTAAAATCGGTGGCTACGGAAGAAGAAGCCGTAGTCCTGGTGAAGAACCTTCGAGACCTGTGTGCTGAGGGAGGGTTTACCCTCACAAAGTGGGTCAGCAACAGCAGGAAAGTCTTGACATCCATTCCTTCAGAGCACCGAGCCGGGGATCTGAAAGACCTTGATCTCACACAGGATGCCTTGCCTACAGAACGAGCTCTTGGTGTACAGTGGTGTACAGAGGAGGATACGTTCACTTACCGTATCAAGCAGCAGGACAAGCCCAAGACAAGAAGAGGTATCCTTTCTGTCGTAAACTCCATCTACGACCCTCTTGGCTTCCTGGCACCACTGATACTCCCTGCTAAGCTCATCATGAGGGACCTGTGTAAAGAAAGGCTGGGATGGGATGAAGAAATCAGTGACTCACAAGCAGAACAATGGTGTAGGTGGCTGGAAGATCTCACTCTCCTCACAGGCTTCAGCATCAGCAGATGTGTGAAGCCCATGGACTTTGGAACCACAGTGGAGGCCCGCTTGCATCATTTCTCTGATGCGAGTGAGGTAGCCTATGGCACAGTATCTTACCTTGTCCTGGTGAGTGATGAAGGCAGGATCCACTGCTCCCTTGTGATGGGAAAGTCTAGAGTGTCCCCACTAAAGCAGATCACCGTGCCGAGGCTAGAATTGACTGCAGCAGTGGTCGCTGTGAAAGTGGACAAGATGCTCCAAGAGGAAATGCAAATCCCGCTCCAGGAGTCAATCTTCTGGACTGACAGCATGACGGTTCTGAAATACATAGACAGTGAGACTGCTCGATACAAGACCTTCGTGGCAAACCGGATTACATTGATTCGAGAGGCCACCAAACCGTCGCAGTGGAGGTATGTCAGAACGTCTCAGAACCCTGCTGACAAGGCCACCAGAGGCCTGAAGGCTAAAAGCTTCATGCAAGATAAGACCTGGATGAATGGCCCGCAGTTCCTTTTGCAGCCAGAATGTCAATGGCCACAGAGACCTGAAAACCTGAATCAGAATCTGCAGAATGATCCAGAGGTTAAGAATGTCGTAGTACACACCATCACAGCTGAAGAAAAACTTGACTCCGTGAACAAGTTACTTCAGTACTACGACAGTTGGAACCGACTAAAGAGAGCGACTGCTTGGATTATGAAAGTCAAAGAGCTGTTGCTCCACCTGAAAAACAAAAGGAAAGAGGTTCAAGGAGAGATTAGTCAAAAAGAAAAGGATCCAGAGAAGCAGAAGTTGCTTGTGCAGCAGCACATGGAACGGTACCGAGGTACCATGGAAAAGAAGTCACTTACCTTTGAGCAGCTGATGGCTGCTGAGACAGAGATCATCCGGTACAGCCAAGGCCAGTGCTTTCCTGTAGAAGTCGAGGCTCTCTACAGTAATAAGCCTGTCAAGAAAAGCAGCCAGCTGTACAAGCTAGATCCCATATTGCAAGAGGGCATCTTGAGAGTGGGAGGACTGCGAGGACGAGTTGGAGAGCAAAAAATGGCACCTCTGCCAGAAGATCGCCTCTTGCCAGACAAGCCGCCTTTCACCAACGTCGGCATTGACTACTTCGGCCCATTTGAAGTGAAACGGGGCCGGAGTACAGTCAAAAGGTATGGTGTGATCTTCACGTGCCTCACCATCAGGGCAGTGCACATTGAGGTGGCCGATAGTCTTGACACGAGTTCTTGCATCAACGTTCTGCGGCGGTTCATTAGCAGACGAGGACAGGTCTCCATAATGCGCTCAGACAATGGCACCAACTTTGTTGGTGCCGAGAAAGAATTGAGAGAAGCTGTGGAAAACCTGAACCAAACAGAACTAGAGAAGACGATGCAGAAGAAGGGCATCAAATGGATTTTCAACAGTCCGGCTGCCTCTCATCAGGGAGGGATTTGGGAGCGGCAAATCCGTACTGTACGTAGGATCCTTGCAGCTTTGCTAAAGGAACAGACCCTCACAGATGACAGTCTTCAAACTCTGTTATGTGAGGTTGAAAGCATAATAAATGGCCGACCCATCACTAGCACGTCAGACGATCCAAGAGACTTAGAGCCTCTGACACCCAACCATCTATTGTTGATGAAGTCGCAGCCCAACATGCCACCAGGAACCTTCAACAAGGATGATTTATACCCAAGAAGACGCTGGAGGCAAGTGCAATATCTTGCGGATCTGTTCTGGCGCAGGTGGACTCGTGAATATCTACCCCTTCTTCAAGAACGCCAGAAATGGGCGAGGCAGAAGCGCAACTTTGCACCTGGAGACGTTGTGCTTGTTGTCGACAGTTCCTGTCCGCGGAACACGTGGATGATGGGAAGAATAACACAAACCTTACCTGACTCCAGTGGAACAGTACGTCGCGTGAAGTTGCAGACAAAAAACAGCACCCTGGAGAGGCCAGTGAACAAGCTATGTTTACTGCAGGAAGCCATATAAAAGAAAAAAAAAAGGACTGATTGTAATTGAAGATAATGCTTTGCAGTGTGGTGATAACTTTTGATTTGATGGCTCTTAGTCTTTAAGTTAGATTTGTAATTGTTTAATCTTACAGATTACCCAATTAGGGGCCGGATATGTAAGAGCCAAAAACTAGAATTAATAATTGACATTTTATTTTTATGTATTTTGATTATTTACATATTGTGTATTACTTATTTTGTGGCATTGTGTAATTATTAATATTATTAGAAGGATTATTGATGCACAGTGCATTTGATGACGCTCCCTTAAAAGTCTCCTAACTGAGCATGTGCAGCCATTCAGAGGGAGAGCTGCGCTAGGCACAGGAGCATAAAGTTTTCTTACCGTGTGTACATGTGTTTATGTGAATTGTAATGTTGAATTTATAACTAAAGACTAAAAAACTGAATTTCCTCTCATGTCATGCGCGTCAAGGATAACTGTGTCTGCAGCTCAGGTGGTACATTTGACAACTTAGAAAAGAGTGCCATTACAGTAACAGTGGAAAAAAAAACGGAAGAACCGCATGAAATTTTCGAAGGCTATTCCTACAGGCTGCAAACCATCTCATTACGGTCTCCTTGGACCGTTCTCAGTCCAAGTGAAGTCACATACCCTATTTGTAGACCTCAAAGAACAATTTAAATACCCTGTAGTGGTGTGGCATGGCACCTTTAAATTGGAATGAAGTGGTGTTTTTCCACACAAAATCGCCAAAAATCAGAGAGACCAGCTAGGGTAAAACGTCTGCCGTGCCGGAATTATTATGAAAGTCTCCGCTTATCATTCACAACATTCACACCGAATTAGTGAAGGTCATACGCTAAGAGAGCCTGAAAGAGTAACCAACACTCTCCCCCTCTGTTTAACAAATGCAAGAATGCCACATGTTTTCAAGTCATATTCAAGTTGGAAACGTGGTGCCATAATTAGGTCTATGTGTAAACAGATGGCCTGTTAATTGGCCAGTGGTCAAGGTCATTTCATATCGTCCAGGGCTACATGCCAAACAGTTTGCCAACCCCCTAATATTCTATACACAGATAGTGCTTATTCTATACTCTACTGTTATATAAGCCTAGTTTAGTCAGATACCACATTGCCTTCCACTGCATGTGTGATGTGTTAATTAGGTGTCTTGAGCTGCATTTAGATGGCCAAGCCTACTTCCAGTTATACTGGTGAGAATAACTTAAAAGTAATGCATCAGTAGTGTAACACTTTATATTTTTAAAATGGTAATATTGCAATGTAAAATATTACTTTTAAATGTCAGTAACAAGTAGTAAATAACGCATTACAGTGTTGTAGTAACTTACCTAACAAAGTCCAACCCTTTAGTTTCACATCTTCGTGGACATTATGGCCTTGGTTGTTTTGCATGATTGAGCATTGCGTTAAGCGCCCATAAAATAGATTTTGAGTAATGCAGCAATGACTTTAGAGGCAGTTTTGACAGAGTTTGCATAGTTTGCGAAAGCACATTGCGCGTGTGCATGGTAAAGCCCTAAATCTTAGTTTGAATGCAATTTTTTTTTGCAGTGAAACTACTGATTGGTTACAATTATACACAAGATAGATAGACAGACAGACAGACAGACAGACAGACAGATACTTTGTTCAGAAGGAAATTCTCAACAACAACACTCACATGACATGCACACATACATGCCCACATGAAAAATACAAATGAAGAAATAAAGTGCAATTACTGTAAAGTATTATTAATAAAAGTTTTAAAGGGGTGGTGTGGGCATGTGCTGAAGTATCTAATGGTATCCATAGAGCAAGTTTTAGTTCTCTGGCAGTGCAAATAATATACTATAGGTTACCCAATATCAAAATAAAATAATACATTGATGAGTATGTCTTAAAATTAAGTAATTTCAAAACATATCCTACCGTGACTCTGTATCAGGACACACATTAGGAGAATGACGGCCAGTGACTCCATCACAGTAAGGAAAGCATTTCAGGAAGCGTTTGACTACTCAATGGCTAACTGTCATAAAACTATCCTTTTGAAAAGGATATCTGAAAACGTCTTACTGATATGAAATTAATGCAAATTTACTAGCCTATGGCTGCAGGAGTGTGCAAGTGTGAGTGCTATTTGAAGCGCCATCAGCATTGGTTCACCAATAGGAAGTATTCAGTAGCATTTATCCCGCTCTAAACTACATGTTTGACGTTTTCTCTTTCACTTTGACTTTGTAATTTCAGGCATCTTAACCTAGCTAGTCCAGAATGATGAGCCAGGAGTAAAAATAAGTAACTGAAATAATGTAGGTTAGCCAGTGACCAACCCTATAGGCAGGATGTGTGAAACAACATGATTGGTCCCTTTGTCAAATGTGACAAACCTCAAAAAGGATATTTGTGTGTTGAAAGGAAGTGAGATTCTTTTTTTTTTTTTTTTTGGTTTTGTTCTGCCCTTGATAGCACCTCTCAGGCAACACTGCCTTCAAGGTTCTACACTACACTACCCCCCAACATCTAGGATTAGGGTGAGGGTTAAAGGTAGGGTTCAAGATGAAAGAATAATTTTTCGCTCAGGCTAAATTTGAAAATAAACACTTTCTTCATTTTCTAAGTGCTGTCTCTGGAGAACAGGAGGATGAGTGCCATCTATGGGCAGCAGGGGGAGGAGAAAGGGCAAAATGACAGTTGAGTTTGATAGACATATCGTCATTCAATCATTTTGATGGGGACATACAAAATGATTGGATGCCATTTCCCCATCCTGTTTGTTCTACAGGTAACTTACATTTTTGTGTTAAAGCAATAATCCGGAGTGAATCAACATAGAATTTCAGCAATTCAGTGAAAAATGCTACAGGAAAACATAATGGATCCTACCTTTAAGGGGGTTGGGGTTAGTGTTGGAGTTAAGGTAGGGCCTTTTAGGCAGTGCTGCCTGCAACGAAGGTGCCGTTGAGGGCAAAAAATGCCATTGAGTGTGAATGGTATGAGCTTGATTATCAGCTCTGAGTTGGCAGCCCTGACTTGCCCTTTCTCTAGCTTAAATCAGTCCATTTGGCTGCTCTGGCTCACTCATTTTTGGCAGGCCAGTGCCACCATAATATCTCCACTCAACAATGATAGTTGATCTCCTCCTGGTGGCCAATGTGGGGTATGAACAAAAATGTGTGTGCGCAGACTACTGTACATGCATGAGGTGGATTAAAAATGATAGATAACATGCAAATGTAGTTACAGCATGTAATGTGTTTGGAAGCTGTGAAATTAATCTCTGGACACACCTTTAAAAAGTATAGATTGTGACAAAACCATCATTGTATATAAATCTACACATGTGTTTCCATAGCATAGATCAGGTTCTCAAACTTTATTGGGCCGAGGACCCCTCATGGAGCCGAAATGTTTTCAATGTCCCCTCTTGAACGCAAAAAAAAATGTTTAGCTATTTGTTCTTTCAGATGCAACAGTTTTAAATAGGCATTGACAGTGTTGAAGTGGTTTTCTGTCGGCTTACTGTTTTAAAAAATACCCAAGGAAAGTGTTTCAGCAGTATTTCTATCCCTAGGCTATAGGACAAGTTTTTGAAACTAAGTTCACGAGGCTAAAAACATAGAAAGTAACTTTTAACTAGAGCAATCATATATGTTTCAGTTTTCTACTTTTACTTTATGAACAAACACAGTTTTTGTACAATTACCAGTAGCCTAAATCATTTTAGACTAGGGTTGGGACTTTTCAGAAATTTTCATGTTCGATTATTCAGAAAGTTAACAAACAGTTAATCGATTATTTGCAAAAAAAAGACGTCATTTGCCCACTTTCAGAGCCATAGTATACATACATGGGTTTGCGCCCATCTTCCCCACGCAAATTAATGTAAAAAAAAAAACGAACATAAAATGACTTATATTTCTCCAAAGTTATTAAGGAAATACAGCATTTTGGCCTTCCGCAGCATGAGAGCGAAAGGATCAGTGTGCATTAAGGTGCGAACTTGCACCACATCAACCGTGTAGACCTGGTTGCGATGTTTAGGGATTTCGTGAAGGAATTGACCGTCAGTTATTAGAGCTCTAATGTAGCTTTTGTTTATGCTGTTAAATATTTTTTTCGACTGTACTTTTATCCAGAGCTTAATGACGTCCCAGATTGTGAAATAAGAATCCAGCTCTTGGCTAGATTTGTCACAATGTTTTGAATGCAGCATAGGCTATCATGAGCATTTTTGAATGCACAACGAACTATGGAACTTTTCTGACCAAAATTGCCAACGGATAACAGCTGGTGATAGGAAGAACTTTCACATAGTTTTGTTCAAACTCAGGACGAGAGGGCGGGCGAGCAAGGCACACAGGTATGCATATTCCAGTGGATCACAAGTTCATGCTTTCCGAGGCAGAGACAATTATTATAAAAAAATGACGCGCTCTGTAATAGCCTTCAGTAGCCAAGTAGGCTACGTTAAATAACGAATAACATTTTTTCTCAAATTACGTAGGCCTAATAAGCAGTAACCAATTTATCAACAGCATGCCTGTTTCCCTTCACATCGGAGAAAACATCGCGACTAGGCAATGCGCACATACTTTTTGCCAAACTAGCTGATATGAGAACAGTTCTCCAGTATCAGACCGCCTTTTAAATGACGTTGGTAGGTAACAGTGTCACTGTAATTGCATTGAAATGTATAAGCTATAGGCCCATGTTTCTTGAGAAATGGTCCCACACTGCTATTCTCCTCCTAACCTCCTTCACCTCTCCTCGTTGTTGCGCAATAGCGTACCGGAAGATGTAGCTGCTCTAATGCGCAATAAATTAAACGATTATTCGCTAAGCTTTAATTTTTATTCGAACAAGCCTTAACAAACAAATAATCGATAATCGATTATTCATTAACAACCCTATTTTAGACCCATGTTATGCATTAGAAGGAGATTCTTGAGCTTGTGCATTGAAGGGTTAAAAAGAACACTAACCATCAGCAGCCACAACAGTAAAGAAAACCCAAGACCTCAAGAGGCAAGTCTGTGTCATTTCAACGCTGCATGTTCTTGGTTTAGTGACCGTTTGTCTGCTGGCCATAGGTTTCGGTTCTCACGTTCTGTAAGATGTTTATCTTACTATTTATTCTTGGTAAGTAAATAAATACTCATTTGCCATTATTTTGAATCACTGTTGATATATGATGTGGCGATATCAGGACAAAGAGCTGTGACAGAATTATTTTCGTTTGTACAGTCGGTACATTTACTGTGACTAAGGAACACCCAACAGTGACACAGGGTCCAGGTGTGTAATGTTTCAGAAGAAAACAAACTAATATTTAAAATAAAATATCTCTATCAATATCATAATAATACATTTACATACCTAGATTTGAAAGATTATTTTTCGGATTTGATTCCAGCTGAAAATGGCGATTCTGTGCACCCTGCTCGCATTTATGGATCTTCTTCCATTGATGTTGAAGTTGGTGGACGCTTTCAGGTGAGGTGCAGCACATTTGGAGTAAAGGGACATGAGGAACAAGTCTTTGTTTACCTCTGCAAGAATGGAATTGGCGTAGAAGTGACTGAGAGCAAGAACATGGACACCTTTTTCACAATAGAGGATTTAACAAAAGAGCACACAGGTAGCTACAGTTGTGTGTTCACCAGGACAGAGCACTATCCCTGTGCGGTGAGGGGACAGGGAGAAAACGGCATCTCTATCCATGTGATTGGTAATTCCTTTCATCACTGCAGTATAATGTTTACAATTATATTTGAAAATTATGAGTAAATTTTTGCTTTGTTTTTTTTTTTTTTTTTTGAAACAGATTTCTGCACTAGCTTTGAAGGAGAACTAATATAAGTCATTTTCTCATCTTTTTTGTAGATAGAGTCTACTCAGGAGTCATAGTGGCTGAAAAATCTACAATGATACCCGGGTCAGATTTGACCTTCATATGCACCTCTACTGAGGCCCCAGACACCGACGTCCTGCTTCTTGCATACCTCTGCAGGAACCAGACCATCATTGACATTAAAATGTGGGATTCTCAGACAAAACAAGCAAGTTTCCATCTTAAAACAGTTCAGCAGGGTAGGGCAGGCAGCTACGGCTGTGTGGTGTCAAAGCAACTGCTTGCTTCCACAGAGGTAGTGATCATACATTATGGTGAGGAGATGTTCCAGTATACAAGTACTCTAACACGTAAGTAGTGTACTTACTACAAACACATTTGTTCTTTATTTTTAAAGCAGATCTTTCTTTGCACACAAATAGGCTGGCATTGCAATTTTTATACCAGCAATTAGTCTATAGGCATTTGACAAATAAATGTCCTTATATCCTTCTTTCCTTTACGATTTTTGTTTTTCCTTTATGATTTTCTTTTTTGGTGTTTTTTTTTTTTTTTTTTCAACTTCATAGCCTATATGAACGAATGTAATGTCATTAGCTTATATATGGCTATGAATATTTTTGTGAATAGAATATTTTTGTGAATAGTTTTTTGCTAATGAATAATTTTCTTATGTCTCTTATGCTGATTTATTTATATTATCCCTTTTTAACTGCAAATTTTTTATGTAATTTCTTTGCTTTCCAGCTGCTTATTGGCTATTTCTATTTAGAACAGAACAGCACTGTGATTTCATTAATATTGCCTATAAATTCTTGAAAATTAAACTTTTCACTGCCCTAGCTGTATCAAAGATTCAACCAATGTCACAGAGGAATGTGAACTTGATTCGTATAATGTGTTCCATTGGAGTGGTCATAATGGCAGTGGCTGTTCTGTCTTGGGCTCATTTCTATGAACAAAGAGGTATATCTTCCCTACCACTTTCAACCTTATTTATAGCCTAACTTCAATGGCAAAAAATAATCAAACCTTTTGCCCTTCGTCTCCCATACTGTACATGCTCTGTTTATATTTTCAGGCGTTTCAGAAGGACCGACTGGCCCAAACCCTGTTGTGGGTATTCCCATGGTCTCCCAATCAACTTCAGCAAAGACTGAACTGGATGATGAGCCGCAAGCTATTTAACTTGTGGGACTGGTGATGGGTGTGTGAATCCTGCCTTGGTGATCATTTATCTGGGGGTGGTGGTGGCGAAGTGGTTAAGAAACCTGGCTAGTATGCTAATAGTCGGGAAATTCTGGGTTTGTATCCCAATTGCAACTGTTGTGCCTTAGAGCAAGGCACTTAACCCCTAAGTTGATCTAGAGGAAACTGGTGGTGATGTAGTTTACAAAATGTGTAAATCGCTTTGGATAAGAGCGTCTGCAAAATGCATACTGAAATTGCAATGTAAAATCTATCTGCTGTAAATGTAATGTAATCTACTGTATCTGCTGTAAATGACTCTTTTAGACCATTATGATGCAATATTGGTACATTGTTATCTTCACACAGAAAGTCAAATGTGTCTCTGCTGTGTTCAGTGTGGCTAATAGTTCTTAAACAGTCCCATGCATACTTTAGCAATAAACAACTTCACAGGAAGTACGCTGTCTACATTTATCAATGCAGCACAAGTAATGACATTTTTCAGTAACACTGAAGGTAATGTCATAAGACTGACATGACGTTGTCAAGAATGTGTCATAAACTTTATAAACCTGTCATGACTTCTGACATACCTCAACCCTAACCATGACAAATATCGGGTGACAATTAACAGCAGAAGTCATGACGTGTATAAAGTTTATGAGAGATTCATGACAACATCATGTCATAGGTAGTGACAGTGTCATGCTAGTCTTATGACGGTACCTTCACATAAAGTGTAACCCATTTTTCATATGACTGCATATGAGTGATGAACAGTGGAGTATATTGTTCACCTCTGCGGAAAAAAAAGTGCCTTGTAATCTGCACAGTAGACCTGGTTTGATTGTGTGTGGTGTGTATGGCCCTAGGAAATATTTATGCATCGCATCTCCTCCTGACCAATTTAAATCTCAAATCCAAAATGTTTATTTGCATGACAAAAAAATTTGCATTGCCAAATTGTGTTATAAAAAGCAGGTTAGACATGAGGTATAAGAAACCTTGCCATTGTAATATGCTAACCCCCCCCCCCCACCCCTTTTTTTGGAGAAGGGTCCAGCTGCAGTATTGACGGTTCCGCCTTAATGCCAGAACGCCCATGGGCGTTCCAAGAATTTGCAGATTGGCCAATCGTGAAGAATTTCGCAAGGGACACTGGGTATGATGTCATTCTCAAATCCATTTCTGAAAGCTATGGCGCACACCGCTCTAACCCGTGGTCAGCAATGGGGACATCTTGCTCGGAAGATTATGTTGGTAAGTTGGCTATATTGTTTATTTTGACAACATGCACTGACATTGTAGCCTAGCTTTCGCAGACACTCGTGTATTCATTCATCTGCGCGGGAGTCAGGTTACTGACATTAAGGTTGTAATCTTAATTGCATTCGAATTCGACAGAACGTTAACGTTAGCAGCTAATGTTAGGGTCGTGTTCTCTTCTCTCGTCCTACTGTATGTGGTGTACACCAGTGGTTGTCAAACTGGGGTACTAGTACCCCTGGGGGTACTTGAATGGGTTCTAGGGGGTACATAAAATTATTCTGTGAATGGGTTCTCAGTTTTCACCAGCATAAAAATAATATAGAGAAAGATGTGAAACTATCCCTAATACCTGTACTCCTTATTGCTATTACATTTTATGTATGTGTTAATTTTGGTAATGCAGCTAAAATCTCACTTGCTATAGCAAAATGTTTGTAGTGCAAGGGATACTCGGTAGGACCAGACTGTCTCAAGGGGTACGCGGCAGTTAAAAGTTTGGGAACCACTGTTGTACACTTAGCAGCTAACGCTACCTAAAAGAAAGTACCCCATAATATAAGTGCTAAACAAAACTGTTACTGTATTTGAAATACGATACGTGGTTAAGCACAACGGCGCCATGGACCTGTGCACAGATATTAAACCTGAACTGTGAAAGTATGCTAACGTTATGAATTGTTTGGCTGATGAGGTAAAATGTGTGCCTGCAAATCTTTGCATTTAGTCAAGTTGCTTACACTGCTACAGTCTTGATTGTTAACTGTGATTTGATGACATAATCAAAGCTATTGAGGGTGGAGATCTGTATACAGCCATCATTTAATCATTGTTAAGAAATTGCGTTCTTTTTTCTCAATTACAGGGTGCATCTTGCCAGTACCAAAGCAACAGCTGTGGGGTATATATGTTGATGGTCAGAGAGCCTACAATATTTTACAAAATGATTACTGATATTGCGTTTGCAGACCAACTAACAGGTCCTGATGTTTTTTGTTTGTTTGTTTGTTTTTTTCAGTATGCAATGTACGCCACACTGGAAAAGACGTGTGATTTTGGGGAGGTGAGTTTTCTGAATCTTAAAAGAATATGTAGTGGAATATATGTTTTTTTAATATTCCAGCCATCCTATTTGGAGCCTACAGTTAACATTCACCATATACACTTAGCTATTGAAGGAAAGGACTACATCTCTGTACATTGCCAGTACTATAACCTTGTAAAAAGCTATGGAGACCTTTAAAAGGGAACTATGCTACGCTCCTATACTAACATTTTTAGTTCAATTTACCTTTATTTAGCAGCTTAAGAGTCATTGTGGTGATTGTACAACAGTTTTTAGGTCGATTGATAACCGCTTCGCCTCGCTCTAGCTCCTCTCGGCGTAGAAATTGAATATGCAATATTCATATGCATAGTTCATCTTTTTACTGTACAGGTTGATATGTTGTCTATTTGGAGGTGGTGGTGCCAACAGCTGCTGCAGGGATCCCTACTGAAGTATTATATACTGTATTCATAATTTCCTCACTACTCATACATATTGGGTGGTCCCAATACCTTTCCCACTATTTCCCACTGTGGTCTATTTTGTTTTTAGGATGTTCACTGCACTGCCTTCTGTGGTGTAACCAGTTCCATTGATCACAGTGGAAGTTAATTGTTACGGCAGAAGTGGCTTTCACTTCATGCATCAAGCGTAGCCTCCCTGTGTAACTCTTGAGCCACTCATCTGACTGACCATCAATTTGCTACAGGTCTTGCTAATGGCATGTGTGAGAGCAGTGCGAAGTGGTTGGCTTTGGACCAAAAACAACAAATATCTTAATATTAAGCCAATTATATACTGTATCCATAATTTCCTCACTACTCATACATATTGGGTGATCATGAAGATGATTGCTAACCCAACACTCCCCCCCCCCAGCCCACCCCCCTTGTAGCCCTACAAGTCAAGGTAGCACATCTGTGGCACATGTCAGCCAAACCCTGGAGGCTGCATGCTGGGAGAGGTATTACATTGTACTTTGCCATTTGCCCACATAGTAATAAGTTATACAAAAGAAACATTGAGTATTTTCCTCTCTGCTCATATTGGCTGCTCATGAAGATAGTAGTTAAACCTCACCCTCTCTCTTTCTGTACCCCAACAGAACAAGCTGGAACACCTTTCTTGCCCTCGCCATCAACGCATGTTGGTCCCACCCTTGAAGCATTGAGCAGAGAAAGGTATTAAAGAATGTACTTTGTCATTTGCCAACATCTATCTATTAATGCATGGAAGGCCTGTCTGTTACCCTGTTTGTCTATTCCATGCATAACCCACGGGCTACACAGGATGCTTTACATTAACATTAAGTCAATTTATATCATGAGCACATGAAAGAGTGGTCTATTTTGTTTTTAGGATGTTCACTGCACTGCAGTGGTGTAACCAGTTCCATTGATCACAGTGGAAGTTAATTGTTACGGCAGAAATGGTTTTCACTTCATGCCTGCAGCGTAGCCTCCCTGTGTAACTCTTGAACCACTCATCTGACTTACCATCAATTTGCTACAGGTCTTGCTAATTGCATGTGTGAGAGCAGTGCGAAGTTGTTGGCTTTGGACCAAAAACAACAAATGTCATTATACACTGTATCCATAATTTTCTCACTACTCATACAAAATTTTCTCTCTGTTCATATTGGCTGCTCATGAAGATGGTTGCCTTCCTGTGTAACTCTTGAACCACTCATCTGACTGACCTTCAATTTGCTACAGGTTTTGCTAATGGCATGTGTGAGTGCAGTGCAAAGTGGTTGGCTTTGGACCAAAAACAACTAATATCTAAATATTAAGCCATTGCCCAAAGCAGTAAATCATTCAAAGCAAACCTTGCATTTATTTTTTATTTGGTGTATTCTCTCTTTCCCTCTCCTCAGCCCCGCAGAACAAGTGGCAGCGATGGACAGGCCTGTCCTCCCCCGGAGATCCTGCAGAGGATCATCAAGGAGACGCTCTGCTTGGACATGGGAATGCTGTTTTTTTAATAGGATATCATCATAGAAGATGTCTGACTCCCTGCCTGGCACTAACACACACACACACACACACACACACACACACACACACACACACACACACACAGTCCAGCCAGTCTCCCAACTCACTGCACAGCATTTTAATGTATCTGACCACAAATTGTCCTGAAATCCTTGAAGTTAATGCAAATTAGTTAATAATACCATATCCTTAACAGAGCAAGGTGTAAGTTCTAATTTCTTATCTCTAAAACTGGGGGTAGGGATATCTCAGGCTTTTTTTTGTTTTGAGTTCTGAGACATGTTTCTTTTTTTGAGAGAGAGAGAGAGGATTGGGGGATATGTTTGCAATATAATATAATAGTATCTGAAGTTTAAGGATTTTATTTGTTCAGTTTGAAAAAGAAAGAAGAGAAACTAGGGAAAAGGAGAGAAACTTAACACTGCCAAGCTGATTCCTGACCTTGTGCCACAGCTTTAATCCAGTTTTATTCATTCTTTATTTCTTATTTTGTTTATTCATTGCTTTTTATTTATTTGCTATTCTGGTCTATAATGTGTTTTTGGTATTTATTTATTTGTTATGCCGGTCTGAAATGTGTTTTAATATGTCCACAGATGTAAAATAGCTTTGTAGCTAACTGGTACATGGCCCCTGTCAAATAAACCAATAAACTAAACTTCACTTCACTGTTCATGTTTGTTTGAAATAAACTGTTTGAGAGTTACAATTCTGTTTTATTTAATCATCCAATGTGTGCTAAAGGTGGTGGGGGCGGCATAGAAGTGTCCCCAGCTCGTAAGTGACGTTCAACATGTGACCGAGGAAGTGCAAGTTTTCTGCCTGGTCTCAATGGCGGAATAAAACTGTTTTTGTGTTATCGTTATCATACTTTATCACCCGGTGGAATGGAATACTGTTTTCTGATTGGCTGTCAGGGTGTCCGTTATTTCTAGATAACAGGACACCTGAGGCATTGTTGGGTTAAAAAAGTTTCACCAGCGTTCTATATCAATGCTCTTTAGAATGCAGCCTTGCGGATCTTCTTTCATTTGAAAATAGTACCCCAACCGAACAGGATAACTTCTTTCTAAACGGAGCCACGTGTTTCTTTTATGTTTTAAACACTTGCTTACCATCTATACGTTTTAGTTGCAACCGGGTGATAAGCGGGATAACGGCCTTCGAGGTGTCCCGATATCAGAGAAATAATGGACTTCGCGTAGGCAAACAGCCCTTCGGCTTCGCCGTCGGGCTGTTCTTTGCCTTCGCGTCGTCCATTATTCTTCTGATATCGGGACACCTCGGCGGCCGTTATCCCTTACATAACGTAGAGGGACGTGCCGCGTGACTTATGAGCTCTGCGGTTTCAGTCAGTAGGCTATCTGTAATGTAAAGGAAGGGGCCTCATTGAGATACACCGGGATACACCGAAAAATATTTGGTTGATGTAGGCCTACGTGTCCTGTTAACTCTTTTTCCGTTTGACATCAAACAATCTGCATGACTTAAATATTGCAAATACTCCTTTTACAATCGGAATAAGAGTCATTTTTACGAACTTTACTCTGGACAAAATACAAACGAGTCGCCAAATGCTTTCACTTTCCTATCTATCGAGGCTAGCGATAGCACATGAGAACCCGGATGTTCAATAACAAAGCAGCACGTTGACAGTGACGAAGTAAGGGGCAGTACTGTGTGAGGGCGGTTTAGTGAGGACTGGGCGTTTTAGATGAGACGCAGCTGGATGATATTGGGGGCCTTTTTTTGGTCCTCAAACCCCCATTTTGGGGACTGCATCATCCAGCACGGCACACATTGACAAACTCCTCCAGCACAGTGCTTCTTCAAGGTACCCCACAGAACACTTGCAGCTTGCATAATCTAATGTTACCGTAACATGGCCCCCTAAACGTAAACGGTGAGGTGTTATTTAAAGGCACTTAATATAGTGGCTAGTGCCTGACCCAATGCCCCACCCCTAAACTTTTTGCCCTCAAAGACTTTGAAGTTGGACATGCATTATCTTCATCATGACAGCTTGTTCATTGTTCAAGCCTAGGAGGGTGGAGACTTTAAAATGTGTGCATTAGAGTAACAGGTTTTTGTCTTATGAAACCCCCAATGCACAAGCTCACACACACACACACTTTATAATAACTTACATGGTTATACACTAGTATAATGAAATAAAATATAAAGCAGGATGATGTATTTTTGAATGATGTATTTTTGGATCTGCTCAACACTTCCATCTAGTGGGTAGATTGGTCACTGACACAGAAATGTAACAGATTTTAATTTCACTCTCATCCAATTCTACACCCTCCTCTGGCAGGAACAAACAAAACTTACAGATAAAAAAAATTACATTCACAATTCCCTGTAAACAATGTAAACAATTCACTGACACACCTGTCACTATCCCTCCTGTTCGAGAGTAAAGTTATCAGATTACAAGGTAGTCATCCTGATGGACTTGATAAATGAAAACTCTGAAAGGATGCAATGACAGGTTTCCTTTTTGGCAATTATTCTGGTCAAGGGCCAATAATGTGCCTAGTTGGCGCAATCATTAACATAGATTTTATCACTCTGAAAGACAATTATATTGTAAACTTACAGTAATGCTGAAAAAAAAATATTCACAAAAATCACAAAAAACTCTCACTTCAAGTTGATTTAAAATGAGGACACATTATATGAGACATTATACCTTGAGTTCAAGCCATTCAGACATCTAAAACAACATGATGACAGCCATCCTCTCTGTCCTATGTGAGTTCTCCATTACAGCATAACTTCCTTACCTGCCAATAATATAGTCAGTAAAATATGTACCAAAAAATAACAAATAATAAAACAGTGAAAGTACAGCTTTAGAATAATGAGTTATACAAGCATGTTTTTGCTCCACTGGTAGAATTTACCACTGAAACACCAGTGTCCTGCATGCAGTTCCCAATATAACAGCAATGAACAGTTTGGAGTTTGGAGGTTTCACCTGAGAGCAATCTCGACGTCAGGCCCTGGTTAATCAGAACAGTGAAATTACCGAGTTAGAAATAAACTAAATTTAATCTTCAATTTATTACTCATACAATTATTTTTACCTTTGGATTCAGCAGTCCTCTTTTTGTGTAGCTCCAAGCCGAGAATGAGAACAACACCAATGATTAAAAGGCTCCCAATCGCACTCCGTAGGAGAGAATCTGTGAGAACTGAGCACCATACCATTTACATTTCACATACCATCAGTGTGGCCATCTTAGAATGTTACATAAGCAGTCGATCTTAAGCCGGCCGCACACCGGTTCCGACAGCATTGCGGAGCACTTTCGAACCCGACAATTTCGCCTAGCACCTAGCACAGTAGCTTGTGAAATTAACATTGGATGTCAATGGGCGGCTCAGACAAAATAGACTTGAATCGTAATTCACAATCGACGGCGGAAGTGTTCGGCACTGGTGTGCGGGGTTGCATTGAAAACAATGGAATCGAATGTTAGAAGCAAAGTGCTCAGCACTCTGTCGGAACCGGTGTGTGGTGGCCTTTAGGGGCCGCTTTCATCATGGGACCTCAAACAATTGTCCAGTTTGCCTCTCCTAGTGACTGATGGTATGTAATGCATTGTTCAGGCACTAGGCTCATTATAATCCCAGTGCCATACTGATGTACGGCTCTCATCAGAACTTTAGACATGACAAATACAATATATCCCGAGAATTTCTGTTTGGATTTCATAGCGTAATTGTTTGAAATTCTGATGAATAAGTGAGAAACACACACACACACACATTTGATGATCTATCCTTTGGTCTTTAGACTGGCTGTTAGTGTTTTTATTTGAAATATCAAACTTAACTTACTAGTAGTGGTAGATCCAATGGTATTTGAAGTGTCTTCAATAAATGTATACACTATCATGAGAAATACAACAGAGAGATTAGTGTGATTGAATTAGTGAAAACTACTTGCACTGTACTGATACATCCAGATGAACAGAGTAAGGAAGATTGTTGGTAGATTGTTTCTGTTGTAACAATGCTTAGTTTCCAGGCAATAATCTTATACTAATGGAACGATTGTTTAGTTCCTTTTCAAATGGTGGCCCATTTATACAGAACATTCATTGGTGGGATGAGCATCATAAGTGGGCTGCGCCCAATATTGGCAATTTATGTTTCTATCTTTGAAGCAAGGTTAATATCTTACCAGGCTGGACTGCAAACGAGTTACCCACAGTGACTGTAGTGTTGGTTATGATTGTCCAGTCCTCCTGGTAGTTTATATTCACTTGTAAAACACAGAGATACTGTCCACTGTCTGAATGAGTGGCATTGTTGATCATCAAGTTATGGGTGTTCAAATCAGTCAAGGAGGGCTTTGATCTCAGCTGAAGATCTTGGTCAATGGCACAGTTTTCATCAAAGCCATCATAATATGAAGTGAAATGACACGAGTAGACACTTGTGCTGTTCTCAGCACCATTCCTGATCCAGTGCACCACAAACGGCCGACTAGAATAACGTCCCTTTGCTGTAAAATTACACGTCAGGTTAATTGCTCCTCCTTCAGGAACATGCACAAAGCTCTCCATTGTAGGTTCAGACACCACTGTGAACAAAGAGAGAAATGTACTTGTAGAAATTATACATAGCTTGTACAGCATAAAGACATGTAGTACTGTATATCTCATTACATAAACATGTGCAGTTTAGCTCATTTATCTAATGTAGTTTGGCTCGTTAATAACATCAAGTGCAGCCATCTTTCACACTTACTGTCTGGTTGTTCCTGAGCAACTATGTAGGAGTCCACATGATAGGCAGAGGGCTTGAAAGGATGAATAAAGCAGGCGTCAGATTGAAACTCACTGACACAAGCAAAGAATCCCCTCTTCACACGGATGTCACAAATGTCATATGTGCTCCTCTTGATCTCTCTGCATAGGTCTGAGTAGCCAGCTGGACATTGAGATTTCCGTGAGTAATCACTTCTGTTTGAGAAGCTGCAGTCCACTCTGATGTCTGAATCCACATCAGCTTCCCATTGACATGTTCCACAGGACAGCGTCACCTCCTCACCTCTCTTGAGGAAATGGAAATGAGTGGATCCTTTAGGGGAGGGAAAAAAACATTTAGTGTTTCTAAAACGTTGGGAAGCATGCTTGAAAGGCTGCTTTTCCAAGTAATCTATGTCATTGTGTTTCGCCAAGCACTGTTTCAACGTCAAGGATTCTTATCAATTCTATCAAGGACTGAGTCCTTTATTCGTTGTTTTTTCAAGGCTGCACTAATGGAACTTCATCTCCGTCATAGATCTCCGTAGCATAGGCTATGACTTCCAATGCAAGCATTCTACTAAGGAAGCATTCTCGACTTTGACTACCCGAAGGTAGATTTGGTAAAAAGGTAGATTCTAGTCTAGTTCATTCATTCTAGTTATGTTAGCACATCATGAACCCGCCAATTTATATGTACATTTATGTGAGGACATGTCTGCAATTCCGATCAGTTCAATATCAGTGTCCAGTGTCTCCTACCATTGCCTTGGGTCAGGAGGAGATAGAGTAGAGCTGGGATCAAGATCTTGGACTCCATCACAGCAAAGACAGATCAACGAAGAGGAAGTGTTTTACTTTTTTGTGAGTAAACTGGAGCATGACTGGATCTGGTGACCTAACAAACTGCCAT
This sequence comes from Sardinella longiceps, assembly GCA_027497455.2. Taxonomy (NCBI): domain Eukaryota; kingdom Metazoa; phylum Chordata; class Actinopteri; order Clupeiformes; family Clupeidae; genus Sardinella; species Sardinella longiceps. Next base: position 25,317 of record JAODXP020007012.1, on the reverse strand, counting down.
GCGGAACTTAAAAACTAAGTGCCAGCCAGGAAGTATGTTTTTTTTTTTTTTTTTTTTTTTTTGTGGGATCCTACACAAACACACACACACAAAAAAAACCTATAATATGTAGGCTAAATCTCACTCATACTATGAATAACCTAACAGAAAGTCCCTCATCTTGCAGAGGTTATCATCTCAAACCCTTTCCCAGATTAGATAACACCTAAAACAAGAAAAGTTGCCAACAGATCTGTTGCAGAAGTAGAGTGAGGCCTGTTTTCTTGTATGTGTCATCTCCTTTCCGGTTCTTTCTTTGTCTGGTCTCAGCATCTACTTCTTTCCAAGAGACTTGGTAGGCCTACTGTTTATTTTGTTCATTCTTGATGAGCAATACTATTCCTAGTATTACATGTATATACTGTATTTAGAATTACAAATGACAGAAAAAATAAGTAGATTTCTACAGTGTAAGTAGAAAATATCATGTATTTTTGTCCTTATACAGCTGTAGTCGCTGTGTCTGGGGAGCATCATGCAGTGCCACAGGGACCCGGTGTGTAATAAACACATCATAGAAAAGGAAAAAAAAGTCAATTTGACAATCATGACCATAAAAATCCATTACAAACTCACATTTTGTTTGTGGTTGTGGATGTCCATCCTGCACGCATTTAGCTAGCTATAATGTATGGGAATATTTTGAGGTGAGGCATATCACTTTTGGTAAACCTGAGAAACAAGTCTATGTTTACCTCTGCAAAGACCAGAGTTGGTGCAAAGAGAGTCTTGCTCAACAACGTGTGTTAAGTGAATTTAAAGGTCACGGTCAGTGCACCAGACAGTCTGAGAGGAAGTCGGTGGTCTAAATTTATCTTGCAGTCCTTACTGCAGCAGTTTGTTAGTGTGCTGACTGCATGCTGGGACACCTACAGTTCTGGGTATAGTTTAGGGGTCAAAAACATGGGGCACATAAGAATCAGTGGCTCTTTAGCGGCATGGCCATGGCTCGGATTAAGAAAGAAAAACTTTCCACCTCTGTAATCATAACCTACTCAACATCCACAGCTTGTTTCTGGGTCAATACAAAATCAAATCAAAGATTTTCAAATTATCATGTCTCCATTGATTCAAAATGGAAGTTGCCGACCTGACCTTGTCTGTCGTCTAGGTGGGTACATTCAAATTAGCTAATTACAGCTAAAAGGAATCACGTCAGTGAACATAGCTTGTGAACGAACACAAGTGGACTGAAATTGGAATGTTTCTATCCAAAGACAAACTGACTCAAAAAAAAGTCATAAATACTTTGCTACTGTGTCCTAGCTTTGTTTCTGATGGTGGCTTGGCTTGGCTTGGCATTGTATTCTCACATTATGCTCACCTCACTGAGGTAGACATTACAGCATGTAAGTTACACAAGCAGGAAATGTGGTTTAAAAAGACAATACTTGCCCCCCTAGGAAGCAGAAACACACTTCCTGTGTTACAACCCAGACATTTGTTTCAACCTTCAGCTGACTTAGTTCTCATTCTGTGCAATGTTTACCCCGGTATTTGGGCTTCTTCTTGGTAAGTAAATCCATCAGGTAGGCCTACTTTATAATCTTCATGACATCTTTGAATCTGAAAATGAAAAAGAAAAATGGTAAAAAAAAACTGTATTGTGAGAAAGTACTGAAAACTTGATTTTTATGTTTTTTTTCCCCCCATACAGTTGTAGTTACTATGTCTGAGGAACATCCTAGAGTCTCCCAGGGCACAGGTGCATAAATAAGCCGTTAATAAAAATAAAATGAGTGAAATCATATCATAATATAAAATTGAGCAATGTAATTGTGATGCTGTCTATAAATGCGCCATATATTCTGTCTTGAATTGTGTATTTTACAGGGGCTGCGAGTGGAGTTGTTGTACACCCTGCACGTATTTATGGATCTTCTGCGAATATTATTGTAGGAGAATCCTTTGATGTGAGGTGCAGCATGTTTGGATTAAAGAAACCAGAGGAACAAGTCTATGTTTACCTCTGCAAGAATGGAGATGGTGTAGACATGGCCTTGACAAGAAAATATGATCACGTTTTCCAAATCAAAAGTGCCACCAAAGAAGACTCAGGGAACTACAGCTGCATGTTCTCCAGAAATAAACACCATCATAGTCTGGTGAAAGGAGAAGGAGAACGGTCTGTCTCTATAAAAGTCATAGGTAAGAATTCTCATTGGTACCAATCATAATGGTATCATTGTCATAGTGGTACCAATCACTCGTCTTTGGGTCAATACTCTATCATTCAAAAGTGTATGTTTTATTTAAACAAAGAAGTTTTTTAAAAGAACAAAATGTTTCAGTATCTTAATGTAAAGATGATGTAGCCTTTCGCAATTATTTTCTGTCTTTATACAGATCAACTTTATCCAGCCATCATAGTTGTTGATGAGTCCAGAGTGAGACCAGGGTCAGACGTGAACTTGACGTGTTCCTCTCCTGATGCTCCTGACACAGGGGTCCTTCTGGCATACCTCTGCCGGAACCAGACCCTTATTGATGTTACTATGTGGGATTCCCAGATAAAACAAGCTATTTTTAATATAAAAAGAGTCCAGGGGTCTGACAAAGGGAACTACAGTTGTGTGTTATCAGAGCGACCGCTGCCTGTAACAGAGGTGAAAGCATGTGGAGGAAATTTTGCATCCCTGCAAGTTTACGGTGAGAATCACACAAATATAAAGAACATACAGTTCCAACCCGTAAAATAGGAGTCAGACAGTCGGTAGTGTGTGTGGAGCAATGTGGAGGTGTGTGGAGGTCCAGTTTATCATGAGAGGGCTGGTGTGTGAGTATTTACAGACTAAAACTGTACAGTACTGAATAAGCATACAGTATGCACTGTAGCGCTTTCCTCATCACTTTAACATACAGTAACTCTCTAAAAATACTTTGGTGGTGTGGTGACAGTGGTGTAAGTAAAAACAAACAAACAAACAAACAAAAAAAACAGGGGAAGCCTGTAGCTATATATATTAAAAAAAAAAACAAAAAAAAAAAAACAGGTTACACTTTATTTGAAGGAACTGTCATAAGACTAACATGACACCATTATTAACTATGATATGACGTTGTCATGAATCTGTCATAAACTTTATACACCTGTCATGACTTCTGTCATTAAGTGTCACCCAGTATTTGTCATGGTTAGGGTTAGGTTTAGGGTTAGGGTATGTCAGAAGTCATGACGTTTAAAAAGTTTATGACAGATTCTTGACAATGTCAATGTACCTTCAAATAAAGTGTTATCAAAAACAATTTCAAACCCTTTGGGTTCCAGACCTTAATGAAGAATTATCTGACACACTTCAGTGTGCATCCAGTGGAGCTGTTCTGGCCCCTCTGTACCTGCTGCCCTCCCTCTTCCTGCTGGTCCTTCTGCTTTTACTGCTCAAGAAATATGGTACTTCTAAACTCAGTTCTTAGTGTCAATGTAACATCTCTATTTTACACTGTTGTCTTATGCAAATGTTTAATGCTGAATTTTCTACGTCCACAGAGACATGCACATGCAACAGGTAAATAATAGTATCAGAATATGCAGCATGTTAATTTCATTTTAGAAATTTCATTTCTTCTGTATATCCTCTTTCTCTTTATATTGTTAGCCATAAATATTGCGCCATATTTTTGTATACTTTCATTATTTTATCATAAGTTTCATTAATACACCATTAACAAACCATCATTAAGTTATAAATGATTTTAAAGGACTTGTTAAGATTAACTAATACTTTACAACCTATTATTTATAAAGGGATATGTTGTAAGGTTATAAACATGCTGTAAATAATCACATTAGCAAATCAGCCGGCTACTTCAGTGTTTTATCTTGCATTTGTACTTTGTAATGGAGTATTCCATTCTATGCAAGATCTGATATCACCAAGTAATTAAGAGTCCAGGATCAATGTTAAACTTGTTTGTCCCGGATCAATGTACTCTAACCCTAAGCCTAACCCCAACCCTAACCTTAACCCTAACTCTAAACCTAACCTGTTGATCCAGGGCAACAGTTTAGTTTGACATTGATCCTGGACTCTTAATTACTTGGTCATATCAGATCTTCCGTATTCTACTGTTTGTTTGAAACTCTGGTGCTCCTTTAATGTAGTAATGTTTTATGCCCAAGAGCCCCACAGGTCACACCTGAGTATACTAATTTTCTCCCAACTGGTCAGACTTCAAACACACAGAAAGACATAGAATTGAGGTGAGGATCATGGCAGTGGATCATTCTCATTCTATGTATCATCTTATGGCTATATTTCGAAAGTATCAATGCTTCAGTGCTTTTTTGAGAACTTACAGCGGTTCTTACAGATGATACCAGTAAACTTTAAGTGTGTGTGTGTGTGTGTGTGTGTGTGTGTGTGTTTGTTTGTGTTTATTCACAGAGCCACAGATTCCTGTGCAGTAAGTTATTCATCATCGTACATGCTTGTTGGCTTCATGATCTGCATGCTATAGAAAATATCTTTTTTGTTGGTGCCTATATTGAGCTGTGTGGTAAGTATTATGCTATTTTCTTCAGATCAGTTTACTCATTAGCTCAAGAGCCTGCAATGGACGGGGCGTGCCGTTCCGGACACAGGTGACACAGGTAAGGTCACAGCACAGTACATATATGTGAACATTGACTGTCTGGGCCCTATCTTGCAGGCGGCGCACCATGCCTTCGCGACTCGCGCAAGCTGTCATTGCTATTTTGTGCGAGCGCATGGTTCGTTTTTCTGTCAAGTAATTCACGTTGTCTAACTAGCAAGTGACTTTGCGTCCTCGGAGGTGTGTCGAAGGTGTGGCTAGGCGCAAAGCGTAAAACATGCTATTATACAGACGCAGAAAGGGATCCGCCAGTGACTGGAAAAAACCTGGTCATTCGTCAGTCACGCATTCCTGAAATGCTATTTTATGGACGCACAACGCAATAGGTAATGCAGTCCTTGTTTCAGCATAACAATGACGGCCCCAACAATAATTATTACAATCGGAAAATCATTATGATGCTCAGGAAGATGTGGTTAACCACGATTTATTAGCCTGTAACAGAAAACGAGTGAGGATATAAGAAGGGGGAACGTTAAATTGAGAATCAAGTTTACTTTCGCTTTCGAATGAATACTCCGAGATATCTATCAGGACTAAATCAGCTTCCTTCATGTCTTGTGCAGCCTGTAGACATCAATTAATATTACCATACCCATTACGGCTCTAACTATGACTAGACCCGACGTGTGAGCTTGCTCGGTATTCAATATTTTAATTTCTTTAAATGCACAAGGAGGAGATCAGCTGGTGTGATAGCAATTCACCTGGCGCTTTGCGCTGTTCGTTCTTAAAGGCAATGAGAGATTGATCTGTCATTGGTTATGCCTGTATTACACCCATAACACACCCATGATTAATTAGGCATCCTAAGTCCAACCTTTTTGGACTTTGCGCCGGCGCGAAGTTCATTTTCTGCGCTGTGAAAATAGTAAAAAGCCGCCGACACGCCCCCAAAACCATATGCGCCATCCGCCAAACAACAGTTGACTTTGCGACGTCAAAATAGGGCCCTCTGTCTGAAGGTGTTCTAATATCACCTTCAGGGGTGCCAGTGTGTAGTCTAACCCTTCTCCTTGAGGGGTTGACGTCAGATGACTCTTACGAAGACGTAATGTCGAAACGTTAGTCGATTTTGCGATAATAAAAAGCCTGCAAGTTTCATCAGTGTGCTCCTGTCCTCTCCTTCAAATAAGAAACCTAGTTCAGATGAGATGCACCTGATATTGCAGAACTGGGATTGATGTGTGGAGTGCCCTATTGTTATGAGCCTTCTCCTTTTCCCCCATTTTCAATCCAGAGAAGAGCAGGCCTATTGGCTTCCAAATCCTGCCCTGGACGCATCAGCTGTAGTAGACTAGGAGCCTTGCCCTGTTTTCCTGCGTGATGTGGAGCGAATGGACTTGGGGGACTTAGCTATTTTTAGTACTGTCCTCCAACATCAAGGACTCTTTTTACTTTTTTTGAATAAACATCATTGTTTTAACCATATAAGTGCATCCCGACATACTTATACAGTTTCTTTTTCTCTTTTAAAGTCAAATTCCGTACAATTGTCATGTTATTCCGGAATAACGTACATGTAAAAGGCTATTTAAACAAAAACCTGAATTAGCTCCATCAAAACCCTGTAATCGTCGTTGCAAAAATCCAGTGCTCCCTGTAGCTTTCCACCAATCAGGTTAGGATAACTGCCTGTCAAACACAGCTGTAAGCAAGCTGCTGACAAGATGCTATAGTGAGGGAGGGATTTGAGAGGCCATTGAGGAGTGTAGTAGAGACAGGGGGAGGGACCAATGAATAGTATGATTTTTATTTTTTTTAAACTGGGTATCAAAATAAAAGATCCATTTATATACTGATATTGATAATGCATGGTAATAATTATTATGACAGTGAAAAAGATTAATGTTGTTTAGATATCAAGACTGTTAGGCCTATGTGCTAAATGATCAACTTCTAATTTTGTGTTTTGTTTCAAAAAGTAAGAACTGACCCACTACACCTATTTTGACACCTTTCCCTTTCCAGCTCCACTTCCTCTGTCCTGCCTGCACAACACAGATAATGGCTAGGCTAGACAAAAATTCCTGTGTAAGCTGTGGACATGAAATCAGAATCAGAAGTCAGAGAATAACAATAGCTGCCAAACTGAGCTGCTTGTTTATAGATATGGGATTCCAGCTTGTGGATTCATTTCTCCTTTTTTCCCTTAAAGACAGCATTCAGGTACCTGGAATAACAGGGCCACTGACTGATTCACAGCAGATTTCCTTGTGATCATCTGAAGGGTGGGCAAATATAGACATCCAGAATTTGCACTGTGCAGTTCTGGGTGAGATGTAGAAACCACCTCAAAATAGACAGTTAGCTGTAGTTTACACCAAAAACTGCACAGTGCTGTTTTTAAGATAAAAAGCTGATTTGTTGGTGAGGTCATTTGTAGTCAATTGCTATAAAGGCATTATGGGTTTTCAACAGGGGATCCGCGGACCCCTGGTGGTCTGTGATGGAATAGCAGGTGATATGTGACGGGTTGTAGTTACAATTTTGGTGGTTGAAAATTATTTTTGAAATCTTGATTTGAGAATTGAGCACAGCTGAGCACACAAATCACTTTACAACTGTGCTCCTATATGCATGTGTTTTATAAAATGTCCATCACTCCAAATGCAGTGGAAGAATGAACTTTTTGCATACTTCAATAAATGTGGTGGTCGTTAGCTTATATCTCTTTGTCTGTACTGTAATTTGTTGCAATCTCTCTGTTAACATCTCCGTGACGTCCTCCTACAGTGGACCACTGATTACTTCTTAGTCAAAATGGTGGTCCCTCGGACTGAACCAGTTAAAAACCCCTGCATTACAACCATTCATTTTGTGACAATCCTTCGCTTTGCGACAAGAAAAGTGACATGAGTTCATTAGTCAAAACGAAGACCACTGGTTGCCAGGCAGAAGCTGCTGCTCCGATAGGGTATGATGTCGTGTCATAATTTCACCAAAGACATGGATCCTCTGATGGATTGTTTGCATATTGATCCTTATTGCCTGTGTAAAAGAGTATAGATTTCAGAACTTTGTTTTATTTGCTTGTATGAAAAAAAACTATTTCATGTTATCTGTAGAAAAAAAAACAATGTCTGCAAAACACCCACTGTCTGCATGTTTATCTCATTTCGGACATGTTGTAGCCTGACACGTCAGACTATATCATAAGGTAGTCTGAAGACCACTGATAGACTGTACCTCAATGGAGGGGCGGGTGATTGCGTTGTCTTTCAAACTGCCTCTCCACGTAATAGGCTAGCGTTCCGGCCAGTGGTACCAGCTGGTATATCAAACTTTTCCCGTAGCCCGTCGGTAACACGGCAAAGACATCTTTTTCAGAACGAAAAACTTCAGTGCACTTTCTTGTTTCACTTTCAAAGAAAATGACAAGTGCAATTCGTCCAAAACTAAAGCCAAAGACGATTCCGCTCTGGTTTGAGCAGGGCTGTCGTCATCGTACAAAGCCCGCCTTACGATTTCCTGTACACATACCGCGCTGTGATTGGTTATCCGCCTCCAGAGGAAGGCTAAAACGGGTTTCTATCAGTGGCCTCTAGACGTACCTCTGTGCAAATTCAAATTTGCTACCACTAGGGGTACGTCTAGAGTCTAGGCTAGACATGTTGGTTAATAACAAAATGCAAAGAGGTCAGCAAGACAAGTGCACAGACCTGGGTAAGAAATGCTGGAGTATTCCACATCTGTTGGGCTACAGGCAGATACAGATGTTAGCATGTTAGTCATTTTTATGACAACATTGATATATATAAAAAGGAAGATCTGATATCACCAAGTAATTAAGAGTCCAGGATCAATGTCAAACTTGTTGCCCTGGATCAATGGGTTAGGTTTAGGGTAAGGTTAGGGTTAGGGTTAGAGTACATTGATCCAGGACAAACAAGTTTGACATTGATCCTGGACTCTTAATTACTTGGTGATATCAGATCTTGCATATGTATACACTACAGTACTTGTACATATCAATGTTATATTGATAAAACCGAATATTATATTGATAAACTACTGTATATGAAAGTACAGTAAATATATCCCTTTATGCCCTTAACAAAACATACACAGTGCAGTCACTCTAATCAAAACACATACCTTTGACAAATTTGAGTCTTCTTTTTAGCTGTGTATGGAACAGAAGCTTTCAGCGTTATTTTGTGAAACATGAACTAACAGTGTATGAAATGAAACAGTTAGTCTAATAGAGCACACACCTCTGATATGAGTGGTTTCACTGTAGGTCACATCTGACTGGTCAGTTTCCATCACGTCACTGGAGGACAGGGAAGAAGGGGAGTGTGGGACAAGGGAGAGAGACAAAGTTAAAGTGTATATTATGGGTTGTCCTTCAAAGCTGTTAATAGTCTGGCAGTCCTAAGCACCTATAGTTTGTGTCTCTTGAGGTCAACAGAGAAAAAATTGGCACAACATGGACCTGAAGGTGTCCTATGGGGAGAAGTGAAATAGAGAGCCAGAGAGAGCTCTACAATTCAGGCATGGCGTCTGTAGAGTATGCGGTTGCCATACATTTTATCATTCCGCAACAACCACAAAAGATGTGTGAAATGCAGTGTGCAGTCACAACTTGTTCCATTAGGCCTACCTGCTGCTACCAAAACATGATAGGCTATTTCAACCCTTGTTACATTGGAGCAGTTTCAGAGTTGTCATTCAAGTAAACAATGATTTTAATTGTTACTGTTTATTCAATTCAAAGGAAAGTATGTTACCAGGGTTTACAACAATGCATATGCCATCATTGGTTATGCCAACCCCAAGCAGCTGTGATTGTGCACTAGATGTTTTGAAAAATATGTAATAACGAGCAAATTTAAAATTATGACAAAATTGACATAAATATTATGTGCAGACACATACCTGGTCTGACTTTTAGATTTCCTTCTCGCTGTAAATAAAACATAAATATGAGTTATATTGTGGAAATAGCTAAAAGAGAAAGCAGGGAATCATAACGACTATGAGCACACACCTCTTACACTCTCTGCATTGTTGTAAATCACATCTGTCTGCTGAACTTCACTAATGGAGAAGAAGGTGGAGGAGAGAGAGGGGGGAGGGAGGGAGAGAGAGAGAGAGAGAGAGAGAGAGAAAGTGAGCGTGTGTGTACCAGGACTACTTGGTCAGACACATTCAAATTAGGACTGTCACCAATTAAGAAGATAATCACAATTAATGTTATAAAATTATGAAGTTAATCACGATTTAACAGTATGTTAGTTTACCATAATGAATATGCAGATTGTGTCCTAGATGTTTGTTTGGCAAAATAGGTAATACTGTAATCAGCAATAAGCAAATTCAAAATTATGACAAAATTGGCATATGTAGACCATTACTGCGGGGACCAGGGTTCCATTCCGACCCGAGGTCATTTCCCGATCCCATGGTTTTCCCGATTTTTTTTTTTTTTTTTAAATTGGCATATGTGCAGATACATACCTGGTCTGAATTTTAGATTTCCTTTTTGCTGTTAATAAAACATACAGTAAATATGAGTTACATTGTGAAAATAGCTAATTAAGCAGAAAATCATAACTAGCATAAGCACATACCTCTTACACTCTCTGCATTGTTGTAAACCACATCTGTCTGCAGAACTTCACTAATGGAGAAGAAGTTGGAAGAGAGAGACAGAGAGGGAGGGAGAGAGAAATAGAGAGGCAGTGGCGAGAGAGAGAGAGAGAGAGAGAATAAAATATGAAAGACATACATTACAATGGCTGAATGGCAATGTCCTTACCTCACTCACGTCAGATCATGCGCTACGTAACTTTCGTAAGGCACTTCCAGCGCAACGATCTGATGTTGAAGCCCATCAGAGAGATTTCAAGCCATTATTCTCTAACCGGACCAATCAGGGCCGCTGGCTGCTGTAGAGGGTGTGACGTAGCGAAGAAGCAACTGTTTTGAATCCAACCAATCCAACAAACGTAACGAGCGTCTTCGGTTGGTTTCGATGTGGTTGGCTGCAGTGTACGTCAATTAAATTGATGGACAAGCCGTTTGCCCAGTTAGATTCAAGGATTTCTGGCTCCTGAAAGAATTCGTCTATCGCTGAATATCAGATGAACGCGCGTAGCGCTACATCTGACGTGAGTGAGGTAAGCAATGTCCTAACCCCAAGCTCTAAAACATTGAAGACTTAACATGAAATGCTGTGTTGAAGCTATTGGTTATTTTTCAGCATAAGTCATAATCAAAAGTGAAATTACGTTGCTATCTTGGTTTATTAGTTTGATTGATATTTATGCTAATAGCCTTCAATGTTTTGCAAAGAGTGTGTGTACCAGTAGGCTAATAATCGCAATTAATCACAAAACTGTTAAGATTTTGTTTCCGAGATTATCTTTTGCAGAAGCTGCAGACTTCATGGCCACACAGACCTGCAGAGCAAATTTAAATGACAAAATAGTCGAAAGAAACATACCTGCTCTTACATTTTGACTTCTTTTTCACTGTAATTAAAACACAGATATGAGTTATATTGTGAAAATAGCTAACGATGAAAGCAGGGATTAGAATCTCTCATGCTGTAAACTATGGTCAATCTATGCATCAGACTACTGACTCTACGGATACTTTATTTGGCCCCAGGCAGGTAGGCCGAGTCCATGAGGCGCGGATCTGCCCAAGGTTACTTCCTAAAAATAAATTATTAGTAAAGCAAAGGGAGTTTTTCCTTGCCCCTGTTACTTATGGATGCTTCCCGTACTGTCTGTAAAGCACCGCGAGACAATGCACTGTATTTGAGTGCACTACAAATAAAACTGAATTGAATTGAATTGAATAGAATTATAAAGAGCACACACCTCTTAATGCAGTGTCTGCATTGTCGTAAATCACTGTCTCCTGAGTTTGACTAAAGGAGAAGATGGAGAGAGAGAGAGAGACAGACAGACAGAGAGAGAGAGAGAGAGAGACAGACAGAAAGAGAGACAGAGAGAGAGAGAGAGAGCAAGAGAAAAAGGGACAGGCAGTGGCAAGAGAGAGAGACAATCAACTAGACAAACATCAGCTGAATACAAATGTCCTCCATAGTTCAAAACCCTTGAAATCAAATGGTGCAAAGACAGCTCTGTGTCTCATCATTAGGACGACTGACACCAGAAAACCATCAGCCTGACATGTTACGAGCCCTATGACTCAGTCACTTTGAACTTCTCCGCTCTCCTCGCCCCTATAGCCTGACATAGCCCGCCCATAATACAAATGTTCATCCATGTCCATGGTCTGGGGACGGTCTTCTGGGGCAGGTTTACTTCGGTAGAGAGTCTACCGGTATCAATAAGCGAAGGTGATTAGACGAGCTGTCCAATCGTTTCAAACCAGAATTGAATGCCCCCCCCCTTACAATCACGTCAGGTTAAAGAACCTCCAGACCATGAATACGGATGAACAGCAGTATTATGGTCGGCCTATGTCAGGCTGGCCCCTCTCCACCTCAGCCTTGTTTTCGTGCAGAATTTTTGAAAATGGCGACATAATAATAATAATAATAATTTCTATAGCTTTTTTCTACCCTTAGGTACTCAAAGCACTCACAGTGGAAGGGGGACCTCACTAACCACCACCAATGGGCTTAGTTTGGACATTGTGCTTCAGACATAATTCATTCATGCATCAATTCATACACCAAAAGTCTGTACGTACATGCTACATGGGCCATGCTCTTCGTCATCTGTGAACAAAATAAAAACAATGAACCTAACTTGCAACATTAGATTATGAAGGTTAGAAAAAAATGATCAAACAAACTCACTTTGAGCAAGCATTGCTTCTCTGTAGACCATTTCTGGGTCGCGAAATCCTTCTGATGGTCTGGTAAAGAAAAGAAGAAGAAGACAAAGATAAAAGAAAAAAACAACAGTGATAGTTCATTTACTATATTTATTTGTTCTACCCAGATGTGAGAGAGAGCCATGGTTTGTTATCATTCTTACCGTGGTGTATTTGGCATTACATCTGTTTTTAAAAGAGGAAGGAAGTCAGACATGAGAGGAATACTTCAGCCAAGCCTTTCCATCCAACGTACACACACACACACACACACACACATGCTTGTGTGTACGCACAAAACATCAAGCACAATTACAACAAGATAGCAAAATGGTGAATAGAATACAACTGCTGTCCTGTATTATCTCTTATTATAGCTCAATTTATCATAGGGAAAATGTATAGCACCAGCTCTTTTTCTTTGAACCATACTTAAAGGATTTACCTGAAGTGAATCAACAAGTAGCCCTGCTGTTGCACAGTGCTAATTGCAATTGATAGTCACCGCCATATGCATATTTTGTGTACCAACTTCTTGGTGACATCTTAGAGGAGGCAGAGCTTCCCTTGCAGTCTTGTATAGACTTATGGAAGCTAATATAAACTGCCTCTGATTGAGTGATATTGTCAATTATGGATAAAATGATTTTAGGTGGTGATGGCAACTAATGATGATCAATTGCAATAGGATAATAGAGAAGTATAACAGAGAAAACGGGAATTAGTAGGGAGCCCTTTTTCTCTCCTTGTTTTCATCCTTTACACATGAACAAATTATCAGAAGTAGTCAAATAGTCAGAAGTCATTACATCTACTGTCTTCACATCCACAAAACAACTTACTTCTTTTGCGAGTCCTTCTGTACCAGTAGGTCACTGAACCAAGCACACAAAGACAAATGATAGGAATTGTAATGGCCATGATGAAAGGGATATCTGCAAACAAACACTTCAATTAGTATTAATGCAGTCACGCAATTGTAGAAATCTCTCGTTTATTTTTTTCAACCTATAGCATAAAGTATATTTAATATATAGACTTGTACTAACTTGAGGAATGTTGTGGTACTTCTGCAAACAGATTTGAAAAATCCAAATTAAAATCACTTCAATTAGTATTAATGCAGTCATGCAATTGTAGAAATCACTCATTTTTAATTTTTTTCAAGATACAGTACATTATACAAGATATATGTTTAATATGAGATATTTATGTACTAACTTGAGGAATGCAGCAGTGTCATACTGTGGGAAACTGGGGAGCTTGAAGTACTGAGGACATTTTGTTCAGGAGGAGGTGCCTGCTGTCGTGTAACATTAATTAGGCCTACATTATGTTATTGATGGCTACTTACTTGGCCTAGGCTATTTAAATTTGCCAATATATATATATATACAGTACAGACCAAAAGTTTGGACACACTTTCCCATTAAATTATTTACTTTATTTTCATGACTGTTGCCTTCAGTGACAATCTACAAAATAAACAAACTTATGATTGAACACGTGGCATTATGTACTTAATAAAAAAAAGTGTGAGATAACTGAAAACATGTTTTATATTCTTGTTTCATCGAAGTATTCTTTTTTTGTTTTGATAAGTGCTTTGTCCTCTTTTTATTTTTTGGATGAGCTTCAAGAGGTAGTCACCTGAAATGGTTTTCCAACTGTCTTGAAGAGTTATTCATTCCCAAAAATGCTAAGAGCTTGTCGGCTCTTTTGCCTTCACTCTGCGGTCCAGCTCACCCCAAACCATCTTGATCAGGTTCAGGTCCAAAAGTTTGTCATAATCTCACACTTTTTTTGTTAAGCACATAATTTCACATGTGTTCATTCATAATTTTGATGCCTTTAGTGAGAATCTACAATATAAATTGTCCTGGAAATAAATGAATCGCATTGAATGAGGGGGTGTGTCCAAACTTTTGGTCTGTACTATATATATATATATATATATATATATATATATATATATATATATATATATATATATATATATATATATATATATATAGTATATATATATATAAAAGTATGCCATTACCTTTGACTTGGATGATGACTGAGTTTTCCTGTGTTAATCTCACATTGCTAGGAAGATGTTTCTTTAAGGAATATGCACAGGTATAATTGCCAGAGTCTTCTGTTTTAATATTTTTGAGTGTAAATTTCGCCTCATCCTCATGTATTATGTCAAATTCGATGCCAATCCCATTCTTGCAAAGATACATGTGAAAGGGGTTCTGTGCTGTGGCCATAACACCTTTAGATTTACATTTCACTAAGACATTGCTTCCCTCAGCTACATCACTCTTTCCTACAAACATGTCGGCCATCTGAAAAGCTTAAACAGAACAATCACCATCAAATGATTATTCTTGTATGGGTTTATGATGTAATTTGAAAAAACAAAACAAAAGAAACCACACATGTAATGTTTCAACTCGAAACAAAACATTAGGCCTACCTTTGACTTGAATGATAATGTAGTTTTGACCAACAGCTGTCACATTTTCAACAATATCTTTTGAGTACGCGCAACTGTAATTCCCAGAGTCTTCCTGGTTAACATCTACAAGCTTAAATGTGGCCTCTTTTGAGACTGTAAGGATTTCCCTCTTTATTCCGACTCCATTTTTGCAGAGATACATGTGCAGCTCATCGCTATACACCTCAGATGTGTGAAAAACACATTTCAGTTTCAGTGTTTCCCCTTCAAAAACATCTGTCGCACTTGTAGAGATTTCAGCAGGGCTAAATTCTGAAATATGCAATAAAATGCATGCCTAATATGTAATGTATAGTAATATGTGCAAATAAAGTAATGAAATATGAGGATAAACTAATGACGCTTACATACCTGTTTGATAAGAGATATCCATAACACTTGAAAATGCTTCATTGATGTCATCCCATGATAAGACATGAATTTAAGTTCAAAATATAAAACAATACGGAAATTCATTACAATTGCTGAGCAACTCGTTATTTCAAAATATATTCTAGGAAGCTATATGAGATATATTTATGGCTAAATTCAACAATTTATTGTAGCCTACTTTTCACAACAAGACATTATCTGGAAAAAAAAACTCAATTAGACTTGATCACTTACCAATAATAATTAGTAGGAGCGCCATTACTGAAACATGCAGAGCTTAAGTAGTAAGAGATGACCGTTACACATCACTGACCTGCACTGAAGCAGACTAATTTTCAGCCCCTCATGTCTGTGACAGCCGGCTCACTACCACAAGATAGGCTGATGGAAACAGTGGGTTTGGTTAACCAAAATGTTTATTTAAAAAATGATGAGAAACAGACAAAAAGAACAAATATCTATATTAAGGGGAGACTAAGACGTGAGTGAGTAAGACATAATGAAGGAGAGAAGTGCCTGGTGAGAAAAAAATAACTAACAGGCCCACAACATGAATCATGCATTACACACACACAAACACACACACACACACACACACACACACACACATGCAGAGAGAGAGAGAGAGAGAGAGAGAGAGAGTACATCATTGTCTCCAATTAGAAACAATTATTTTACCAAATTCAATAATGAAATTCCCAATTTTCATGAACTTAATGACAATTTAAAACTTAAAGTAGTACTGGGGGAAGGAGACAGGGCTCACCTTGCTGCCCAATATGTATCCATGTGCCACAACTTGTGGGAAAACGAGTGAATGACATGACACACATGTCCACACACACACCAACACTCTCCCATCTCACACATATACACACACAGACACTTACACACAAACATTCACACACACATTATTGTATGATGTTATTTTATGTTGTATTGACTGCCAATATGCAGGGTGCGATTTATGAAAAAATCAAAATCAGAGGGGGGGATGATTCTGAAACGGCATTGCGTTGGTGACGTCATTAAAAGACACTAAAGACACTGGGTTACAGCGCAGTGTCTGATGCCTCCTGAAGTCTACTGCAGTTCCTGTGACTGCTGCATGTCGAGCGCAACATTTTTCACAAAACTTAGAAACTCTCTCATTCAGACTAAACTCTCCTGCTGCTTACTGTTTGTTAAATAGTTAAATAAAGTGCTGCAGATTACATTGTTTAATGTTGCCGACAATAGCCAAATTACTTTGATATCTCAGAGATGTGTTGACCCAAGTCATTCGTTGGATCCGATGGTATGCGCGGTATAGGGCGCTGGAGACTGTAACCTAAACAATTTGGTTTTTGCAAATGTGAGGAAAGCCAGGGCATTGAGCACAAAAATAGCCAATGCAAATAGGGCCAGCTAGGCATTCCCTGGGTATTGTTGAAGCATTTTGCCTAGATTATGCCATTTCTTGGTCATTTTCCACTACTGGCTGAATGACCTAAAAAAATTGTCATCCCCCGCGATTCAGAAGGATATTTTGCCTGATACGTTGACAATACACGCATTTCATATCAAACTTAAATTATGCCTATGACAAACAGTTCGTTTTCCTTTGCACAAAGTTGTTCAAGCAATGTGATAACATCACGAAGTTTCCTTTCGTTTTCCAAGCTTTAGTCTTTCCAGTGAGAAAAAAAAACGCCTGCGCATAGGCTGAAGTTCGCGGCAAAGTTCGCCAGTTGTCACGCACGCAATTCAGGACACAGGACGCATTTTTTACATTTTATAATTCGCTTGTTTATGCGCGCTAGATGTTCTTTAGTCACATCACATGGCTTGCATACTGTCATGAGATATCAAGGGGGATAAATGTTATCCCCACCGGAGATAAAATTATTCAAGCAGAGGGAGGGATACTAAAACCAGAAGTGGGGATTTCTGAGCCATCCCCCCTTACAAATCGCACCCTGCCAATATGTATATGTTATGTATGTATGTCTTTGCTTTGGCAATAATGTTATTGTGACATTCATGCCAATAAAGCCTTTTGAATTTGAATTTGAATTTGAATTTGAGAGAGAGAGAGAGAGAGAGAGAGAGAGAGAGAGAGAGAGAGAGAGAGAGTCCTCAAAGACCTCTGAACAGGTCGAAACTCATAAATAAAAAATACAGCAAAGTAAGAATTGTCTCACAAAAGTGCTAACTTGTAAGGTTGCATATATTTCACTTTTTGCTAAATTTGGATGGTCACCAGCGCCACATTTAGGAAAAAATACAGTAGGCCAATAAGTTATTGAGTGAGCCAGGTCTACACTAGGCCTACACAATAGGTGCACTGACTATGAAAGGCCTGAGGAGGGTTGTAACAAGTCACTGTTAAAGTAAAGTTAAATCCTTACTTCTCCAAGTGTGAACAACTGGGTGGTGCCCATTAGCCTGGGCGAAAGCGACTGTTGACTGTGTCATACAGTCTGGCCCAACGCAATTGAAATAGGTTTCCGTTTGAATATGACGTATTCCCTCGCCTGGCTCTCACGCCTACAACTTTCGCTTTCAGTATTAACAGATCTCTTGCAAGTTCTGATCTATTTTGACATCGTAGTGGCAATAAATCCTCAAGATCATGGATGCTAATGTCATGTACCAATTTTGTTAATGTAATTCGAAAGTGGGGGAGAGAATAACAAACGCGTCCCTATCACTGACCTCAAAAAAAGACTACAACATTTTGAGACATCGCTCTAAATTGTGTGCTGATTGGCTAAACCGTAGAGTAACCAACGGAAAGGCGGGAAGGGGGGCTTGGACCAGACTACGTGCGGAGATAAATGTTCAGCGGAGCTACGTAGGATGGCATCGCCAGGCTAGGTGCCCATCTCCGTTTCCCTAACCTAGGCCACATGGCTGCACAGAACTCTATGACTAGGTTAGTCTCATGTGCTAACAAGTCACTGTTAGATGTTCATAAATAGTGCAAACAAATGCACTGTAAGTAGTCCTGTTCATATTTTCATGTATACAGGCTGCAGGCATTTAATGAAATATGAAGATATAGTGATTAAACCTGTCAGATTTGATTGGCAAGAATTACGGTGATATTTAATCAGCTAACCGGGATCTCAAGATGTCCAAGTTTCCCAGCAAAAAAAAAAAAAAAAAAAAAAATATATACATATATATATATATGCATATATATATATATATATATATATGCAGTGCGTTCCATGGGTCAATAGTCAGGAATTCAAAATGTCATTCCTTTGTGGTGAACTCAGTAAAAAAAGAAGAAGAAATAGTCCATAGTCTAAGGGATCTACAACTGTCTTGCGTGTTGTGAAGATGAGCAGAGGAATAGGATATGTTTGAGACTGTTCTGTTGTGCAGACATACGTGAGATAACGTGTGTATCAGAATGCTCACATAGTCACGTCTGAGGTCAAACGTGACTGAACCACAGTAGCATACAGTGAAAACTACAAGAATAAGTAACACTTTACAGATTGGTAATGAGAGGTTACATTTTAATTTACATAATGCTAAAATTATGATAAGGCTGCATTTTACATTGCAATTTTTTCCAAAAGAAGGCACTGTCGATACAGATGAAAACAAGAGTTGTTTATAACAATTTACTTAATGGAATCAGTGTGAAAGTAACCTTATTGACAGCCAAAGCCAAAGCCTGTTTGTTGGAGCTCTTTACAACCACAATAGCCATATCTTGTGACGGCAAAACAATAGGCCAGGGGTGGCCAACCAGTCGGAAACCAAGACCCACATATCTGACTCTGTTACAGCAAAGAGCCACATCGGCACTCAGTCACATGAACCTGTTACATGAACCTGCTACATTACCCATGCTGGTCAAGATTAGCATGGAGTGAGCTGTAGCCTAGTGACGCTGAAGATTTGGAGCCTTGAAATGCACCAGTGACGACTGAAATATAAGGCAGAATGGCTTGCCATTACATTCAATGAAGAAATATAAAATTTCCCACCCTGTTAGGAACGTTCTGTTTTCATCTTTATATTTTCTTTTTGCATATTTTCTTTTCTTAAGAGCCTCATGACTCCAGGCAAAGAGCCGCATGTGGCTCCCGAGCCACGGGTTGGCCACCCCTGCAATAGGCCTAATAAAATCAGAGACATTCAACATGATCAATCAATAACATTACATTACAGGTCCGTTGTTGAGTCTGTAGATTGCTGTAAATAACCACACAGTGTGCAGAATATGCAAATTAACACACACAGACAGACAGACACACACACACACACACACACACACACACACACACACACAGAGAGAGAGTGAGAAAGAAAGAGAGAGAGAGATATTCAATGATCATGTTTTGATGGTGTTGAAAGCAACCAGTATAGCCTCACTGGTAGCTACACAACTTTGTGATGATGATGATGATGATGATGATGATGATGATGCATGACAATGATGAAGATGATGGTGCCATGAGTAAATTATACTCCTGTATTTTTTCTGAAAGTTGGGTCTTGGACTTTAGAAAGGAAGAAAGCAGACCATTAGAAACATATATCATCACATGCTGTTATGTTTATGACAAAATAAAGTCAATTGCCTTGTTTCCACACTAAAACCTGATGAAGTGAAGATGTGGGATAATGTTGTTACCTTTTCTTCTCCAGAACTGGGGAGTGATCAGAATGACAGCGGCAATTATCACTCCTGCAGAACACAGGAGTCTGGCAACATTCACCAACCACTGGTGGTTGGGTGTGTCTTTTGAAACAGGTAAAACAACATCAGCTTACACCATATGGTCCTTGAACTTTTACTTGCAAAACACACCACCTTTAACTTCAAATGAGGGGTAATGGAATTGAATACGTTTATGCATTGCCAGAGGATCATGGAACATTCAATATCAATCAAAATCAATTGAGCAACACCAAAGATTTTTTCTTTAAAATTTGAGAAATAATATTTTAGTATTTCAAAAGGATTTTATTTTAAAGGAGACATAGAATGGAAAACCACTTTTATACTCCATTAATCCATTCTATGTCACCTTTAATATTTCAGAATGCACAAGCCTTCTAACAGAACTAGATTTTGCATGGAATGAAAGAATTTCAAACAGCATAGACCAAACGCAAACACAATGGCGAACAAGCACTTTACATTGATTCACCAGTACCTCAGATCTTACCAGGGGTGGACTGGCAATATGGCACACAGGGCAAATGCCCGGTGGGCCGACACATTATTTGGGCCGACGGCCCTTGACATTCTCACTGTAACTGTAATCATAGACTTATTTTCTAGGCTAATGGTCTGACCAGTATGGTGGGCTAGTTTTGTTCGAAATGCCAGGGCTGATTTTTTGTCCCAGTCCGCCCCTGGATCTTACTTTCGGTTTTGAATAATCTGAGTTTCCAATGATTCAGTGTAAAGTGCTTGTTCACTTCTGCATTCCTGTTCGGTCTAGGCTGTTCCAAATTATTTTGTTCAACTCGCTAACTAGTGCATTTAACTTTATGAAAAGTAGTGAATCGTTTTTAAAACCTATCACACTGCTTGTTTGTTGAACTAATATCTAAGTAGGCTAATTCTAGACTAGTTGACACTTAAGGTCTTCAGATAGAAAAAATATTTGCATGTTAAAATGTCTTGGTAAAAAAAATGGCACTGGCAATGGACTAATTGCATTTTTAGACTGGGGGGACCCCAAGAACTTGCATTGTTGCTTTAGTACTACAATTGTGGAAATCTCTTTTTAAAAAGCAAATAGAGTCATTTAAAATGAAATATTTTTTACCCACTATTTGACAAGGTTTTAGATATAACATAGGCTATTTAATTTATTTACCTGGGAGGTACTGTGATGGTACTGTGATGTGATGTGTACTGTGAGGATGCAGTGTTGTACCATGGAAACCTGAATCTGACACAGAATTTCCTGATTCTAGGAGCATCAAGAGAAGTAATATGATGTGCATTAGAACAGTAAAAGGCAGGCATAACATTTTTGGCAACCCAATAAATAATATTGCAAAGAAGCTACAATTTTAAAGATATTTCTAAGGCTTTTTTGTCTGTAATGGGCAGGACAGTGTGGAGAGTGACAGGGAGCAAGAGGGAGGGAGAGATGGGGAAGGATCTGGAAATGACCTCGGGACATGAACCCAGGCCCCTGAATTTATGGTACGACACACTAGCTCACTGAGCCTCAGCATGCCCCTTCTACTTCTCCCTTATCTGTCTCCATTTCATTCAGAACTTTCTGCCTACCATATATATTTGGTCCAGGGGTCATTATGTTATGGGTTGGCTAGGACAAAATCCCAAAAGAATCATCAAAAAGTCTTTTAATGGCCAATGATCCAACTTTCTCTACATTCATGCAGAGTAATAAATACAAGTGGCCTGTCCGTGGACCTGGTGCCGTCATGTAATAATGTGACCATATAAAGCAATGCATGGCATTACCTGTGACTTGGATGATGACTGAGTTTTCATTTGTTGATCTCACATTGCTACTATGATGTTTCCTTTTGGAGTATACACAGCTATAACTGCCAGAGTCTTCTGTTTTGAAGGTTTTGAGAGTAAATCTCGCCTCATCCTCATATGTTATTTCCATTTTGATTCCAATTCCATTCTTGCAAAGATACATGTGAAAAGTGTTCTGTGCTGTGGCCATAACACCATTAGATTTACATTTCACATATACAATGCTTCCCTCAGCTACAACATTGTTTCCTACAAACATGTCGGCCATCTGAAAAGCTTAAACAGAACAATCACCATCAAATGATTATTCTTGTATGGGTTTGTGATGTAATTTGAAAAACAAAAACAAAACAAAAGAAACCACACATGTAATGTTTCAACTCGAAACAAAACATTAGGCCTACCTTTGACTTGAATGATAATGTAGTTTTGACCAACAGCTGTCATATTTTCAACAATATCTTTTGAGTACACGCAACTGTAATTCCCAGAATCTTCCTGGTTAACATCTACAAGCTTAAATGTGGCCTCTTTTGAGACTGTAAGGATTTCCCTCTTTATTCCGACTCCATTTTTGCAGAGATACATGTGCAGCTCATCTCTATACACCTCAGATGTGTGAAAAACACATTTCAGTTCCAGTGTTTCCCCTTCTAAAACATCTGTCGCACTTGTAGAGATTTCAGCAGGGCTAAATTCTGAAATATGCAACACAATTTATACCTAATATGTAATTTATAGTAATATAGCATTAGGTTATGGAATATCATGTGCAAATAAAGTCATGAAATATGAGGATAAATTAACGTTACCTGTTTGATAAGATGTCTCCATAACACTTGAAAATGCTTCAATGAGGTCATCCCATGATAAGATATAAATTTATGTTCAAAATATAAAACCACATGGAAATTCCTTACAATTGCTGAGCAACTTGTGTAATTTCAAAAATGTATTCTAGGAAGCTATATGAGTTATATTTATGGTTAAATTCAAGAATGTATTGTAGCCTACTTTTCACAACAAGACATTATCTGTAAAAAAAAAAAAAAAAACTCAACTAGACAACTTGATCACTTACCAATAATAATAAGTAGCAGCGCCATTACTGAAACATGCAGAGCTTAAGTAGTAAGAGATGACCGTTACACATCACTGACCTGCACTGAAGCAGACTAATTTTCAGCCCCTCATGTCTGTGACAGCCGGCTCACTACCACAAGATAGGCTGATGGAAACAGTGGGTTTGGTTAACCAAAATGTTTATTTAAAAATGATGAGAAACAGACAAAAAGAACAAATATCAGAAAATATATTATAGGGGAGACTAAGACTTGAGTGAGTAAGACATAATGAAGGAGAGAAGTGCCTGGTGAGAAAAAAATAACTAACAGGCCCACAACATGAATCATGCATTACACACACACAAACACACACACACACACACACACACACACACACACACACATGCACACACAGACAGCAGAGAGAGAGAGAGAGAGAGAGAGAGAGTACATCATTGTCTCCAATTAGAAACAATTATTTTACCAAATTCAATAATGAAATTCCCAATTTTCATGAACTTAATGACAATTTAAAACTTAAAATAGTACTGGGGGAAGGAGACAGGGCTCACCTTGCTGCCCAATATGTATCCATGTGCCACAACTTGTGGGAAAATGAGTGAATGACATCCAGACACACATGTCCACACACACACCAACACTCTCCCATCTCACACATATACACACACAGACACTTACACACAAACATTCACACACACATTATTGTATGATGTTATTTCATGTTGTATTGACTGCCAATATGTATATGTTATGTATGTATGTCTTTGCTTTGGCAATAATGTTATTGTGACATTCATGCCAATAAAGCCTTTTGAATTTGCATTTGAATTTGAGAGAGAGAGAGAGAGAGAGAGAGAGAGTCCTCAAAGACCTCTGAACAGGTCAAAACTCACAAATAAAAAATACAGCAAAGTAAGAATTGTCTCACAAAAGTGCTAACTTGTAAAGTTGCATATATTTCACTTTTTGCTAAATTTGGATGGTCACCAGCGCCACATTTAGGAAAAATACAGTAGGCCCATAAGTTATTGAGTGAGCCAGGTCTACACTAGGCCTACACAATAGGTGCACTGACTATGAAAGGCCTGAGGAGGGTTGTAACAAGTCACTGTTTAAGTAAAGTTAAATCCTTACTTCTCCATGTGTGAACAACTGGGTGGTGCCCGTCTCCGTTTCCCTAACCTAGGCCACATGGCTGCAAAGAACTGTATGACTAGGTTAGTGCCATGTGCTAACAAGTCACTGTTAGATGTTCATAAATAGTGCAAGCAAGTGCACTGTACGTAGCCCTGTTCATATTTTCGTTTATACAGGCTGGAGGCATTTAATGAAATATGAAGATATAGTGATTAAACCTGTCAGATTTGATTGGCAAGAATTATGGTGATATTTAATCAGCTAACCGGGATCTCAAGATGTCTAAACAAGTTTCCAAGCAAAATATGCAGTGACTTTGTGTGTTCCATGGGTCAATAGTCAGGAATTCAAAATGTCATTCCCTTGTGGTGAACTCAGTTCTGTTGTGCAGACATACGTGAGATAACGTGTGTATCAGAATGCTCACATAGTCACGTCTGAGGTCAAACGTGACTGAACCACAGTAGCATACAGTGAAAACTACAAGAATAAGTAACACTTTACATATTGGTAATGAGAGGTTACATTTTAATTTAAATAATGCTGAAATTATGATAAGGCTGCATTTTACATTGCATTTTTTTCCAAAAGAAGGCACTACAGATGAAAACAAGAGTTGTTATAACAATTTACTTAATGGAATCAGTGTGAAAATAACCTTATTGACAGCCAAAGCCTGTTTGTTGGAGCTCTTTACAACCACAATAGCCATATCTTGTGACGGCAAAACAATAGGTCTAATAAAATCAGAGACATTCAACATGGTGATCAATCAATAACATTACATTACAGGTCCGTTGTTGAGTCTGTAGATTGCTGTAAATAACCACACAGTGTACAGAATATGCAAAATAACCAAATTCAGACACACACCCACACACACACACACACACACACACACACACACACACACACACAGAGTGAGAAAGAACGAGAGAGAGAGAGAGATATTCAATGATGATCATGTTTTGATGGTGTTGAAAGCAACCAGTATAGCTTCACTGGTAGCTACACAACTTTGTGATGATGATGATGATGATGATGATGATGATGATGATGATGATGATGATGATGACAATGATGGTGCCCTGAGTAAATTATACTCCTGTATTTTTTCTGAAAGTTGGGTCTTGGACTTTAGAAAGTAAGAAAGCAGACCATTAGAAACATATATCATCACATGCTGTTATGTTTATGATAAGTTACAAATTGAATTGTTATCACACTAAATATGAATAAAGATGTGGGATTATATTGTTACCTTTTCTTCTCCAGAATTGGGGAATGATCAGAATGGCAGC
>JAODXP020007010.1:0-67727 GCA_027497455.2 Sardinella longiceps | reverse complement strand
TAATCACAAACAAAAGGAATAATAGGACACCAATAAACTAGAATGGGTACAGACACCCAATAAGGCACTTAGCACAGATAAGCCTATCACAAATGCGGTAAATATAATAGTGACGTCACTCAAATTAAATGTGAACACAGACAAGCCGGCATAACACAAAGAAAAGAAAAGAACCCCGTTGCAGGCCTGTTTAGCTCCGTGCACGTCACGAATGGATCCGTGCAGAACTACTCACAGTTCAAGTGGAGATGACGCTTGAGTGGTGGAATCGCCAGAGACTTACGATCAGTCAGTCAGTCACGTCAAGTCAGTCAGAGCCCCGCTCTCCCCAAAGGCAGCTCCCTCAAGGGCTAACTGGGTAGCCTAGCTGGCAGGTAGCTGCTATCAGGTAGAAGGATGTCCAGCGTTGGCTGTCTGAGGAACCTCCAGCGTTCCGGTAGCTGGAGGCGCTATCAGACAACTCCCAAGGCGGATAACTATATAAATATTAATACACTAATACTCTATTACACTATAACAATATCTAAAAAGTTTAACCATTCACTGCCTAGTTCTCCAGCAAAGCAGACAGCTAGAAACAAGTGGCTAGCTTGCTAGCGAGTGCTAACAGGAACTCGGTGTAAATAAAAGTAGCCAAGCTACGGTCAAAAAAACACTGAAAACACAGAAAAGTGACACACAAGTCGGTGCCGCTATTAACCTGAGCTATAGTATACTAAAATAAACAATATATAAATAATAAAGAGTCTAGTTGCGCGTGAGGCGACAACTCGCTCCTGCGCGAGCTCTCTCTCGCAGATCCCTGGTGCTGTCTGATGTGTGTGTGTGTGTGTGTGTGGCGTGCGTTACTCCTCTCCCTCCACCAGATCCCACCCACTGTGCGCTCTGATAGGAGGAAAGTGAAATTGACTATGAACTGGACCTATGATAACTATTATTTTAAAAAGTTATAACGTTAACAACAAACAAACAATGTAACAACTTCTAACCGTTGAATTCAGTGTTGTGTAAAACCTATAAGTGTCTCTGGTAAAACTAGCTAGGGGGCTGTAGCTAAACTGTGTGTAAAGCTAGCTAGGGGCTATAGCTTAACTATCTGTAAAGCTAGCTAGGGGCTTAGGTAAACTGTGTAGCTATCCTAAAGAATACTTAGCCAAACTACTAAAATAACCCTGGGCTACATCAGTTTAGTAACTGAAATATGTCTTCAAAAGCTAAGAATAGCCTAAGCAACGTATTACATGCCAACTATAGCATAATAGTGTAATAAAGATGTTATTACACGGTTATGCTAGCTTCCATATAATAATTTTATAATTTGGACATCTTCCACAGGCAAAGACAAACACATGACCCAACTGGGTTTCAAAAACAAAGAACCATGTGCTCGTACAAAGGGGTGTGTCCCCACCTCGTGTCCCCAGGCAGCAAGCCTATGATGGCCCAGCAGTTAGCATCTCAATAGGCAGGGGCGTGTGTCTGTAACAGCCTGAGAGTCTCAAAACACTCTAAAACTTAACATTTTGTTTTATGATTTGTATAAAGCAGAAACAATGCATTTTTATCATGTAACCCATATATTTGAAAACTACAAGATCCAAGGTTTCTAGTGGTGCTACTCATATATTTATAAGACAAAAACTCACTGAGCTACAGACATGAGTTTGGAATAGTCCAAACCGTATCCCTACAGGGGCCCGGACCCCAGGTTGATGGCGAAGCAGCAGCAGACAGTAAGTGAAGGGGGTATATCAAAACTAAACCAAATAGATTAGTTTTCGTTTCGATATGCCCACTTCACCGTTAGCTGCCATTTTGCCACTTCGGTCTGCGTTGCACAAAATGTAGTTATTCATACAGCTATTAATTGGCAGTCTTAGCAAGGTGAAGCAGAAGGGCTACATGTTGATTAACTCAGGATAAATCCTTAAAAACTCTTCCTACCTAAAACTCCTGTAGTTATTACAATATATATATACAAAGTGTATTTATAAAAGGAACACATCACTATGTATAAAGACTGTTATAACGAGAATCTCACAAATATTATGGCATGGAATTATAGGCCTACTTTCATCCTAGCAAATTGATCAAGGAACTTTACATCCTGTCTTCGAAGGTAGCCTACCTTCGTTTTGTCCAATATTGAAGGATGCTGCCTTCAGTGCCCAACATTCTATAGAATCTATCGATCTCTTGGCAATGGCGTCTGGACAATTACATAAACAACAAGATGGCTGCCTTTCACTCTCTGTCAACTCTGACTGTGACTGCTTCAAATGCTCTGATTTATTGTGTGTGTTGTACCCATTTCCATCCATTCCATGTTTATATATTAACTGTACGTTTTGCCCTGGCAGGACCAGTGAAGGAAGTGGAGAAAATGATTGAGAAAAGAAATAAAGGTAATTCACTTCAAAATGATGTCCTCAATCACTAATCATGAGAAGTAAGAGGGCCAAACAACCACAATAATGAGATGCAGCTGGGAGCCACTGGGTCCCATTATCCTCAAGAGATGGAGAACAGAACACCCCCACAAAACACACACACACACACACACACACACACACACACACACACACACCCTGACTCCCTATCCCCCCACTGTCAATCACACTTTGAACACAAACCCCCTTTCAATTTCATTTCTTACCTACAGTATTTCTTTCTATACAACAATAAACATCCTCAAGTACTTGGTAGGGGAGCAAATTGAAGTTTAACATTATGTGTAGGCTAGTATGTTATGTTAGTGTGCTTAGTCAGGATGAATTTGCACATTTTCTGATATTGACACACTTGCAGGACCCAGAAAATGGAGGAAATACGTAAAAGCAAAAGAGTAAAGAAGAACATCCATAGTACAAAGTACTTCCATGTATACAGTGCTTTATTAACAGATATTGTATATAGGCTACTGTGTTTAGTGATTATTTCAATTGTACCCAATAATTTGATTTAACAGTGATAAGGTTGAATGTAAGGGATGGCAAATGCAAATCCTTTGTGTCCCCAGGGTTAAGTCACATATTTTCTGTTATTGACAGGAGGGCAGGACCCAGAAAATGGAGCACATATGCATCAAGAAAATGATAAAAAGGGTAAAAGCACAACGCACAAACCATATATCTAGACTGTAGATAGGCCTACATAAACATTTGATTTTTGCAGTTTACTCATATGACTGGTTAAGTTCACTTTGAATTCTGTTGTAGTTGGAGTGCCATGGATAACTGAACCAAAAGGCAATGTGAATCTGTGTTTCCATTATAGAGCAGGACAAGATGGTTGAGTTGCTGAGGGAGCTGGCAGAAATAAATTCTTCAATCACACCACTGGAGAAAGCAGGTGAAACCAATCTAATATTTTAAATATACACATGAGTAACAGCAAAATATTGAACAAAACATGTAAAAAGAGTTGAGTGAAACACAAACGGCCAGATGTAGCCTCCAACCTGCTGACTTTTCCTGAATCCTGGTCAGGGACAGCAAATGCTGTTCTTGATGACATTACAGTGTTTCCCACAGATTAGGTGGCAATTTGTGGTGGTCCACTGTGCGATGAGGGTGGTGACGAGGGGGGAGGGGCGTCGCCCGGGCGTTCGATCGACATTGGGGTCGCCCCAGGGTGGGTAGTGGGTAGATGGCCAGGGTGGAGGGGCGTTGCCCGATGGGGCACAAATTTAAGTTGGCAACAGCTTTACTTTACTTTATTTACTGAACAAATAAATAAATTAGGTAAAGTTTAAAGGCTACAATCACAGTGCAATTAAATAGCCTATTATTTCATCAATTAATCAAGTAATGGGATAAAACTTTTTTTAGGTTTTAAACAGCAATACAATGCCTGTTAAAATGACCAAGCCGTTTCCTATTATTATCCTATTCTTCATCAAAAAAATGTTTTTATCCCAACTGTTCAATGTAAAAAAGAAACCTTCTCCCCAAGGCTATTTGCTTCTAAAGTCATTAAGTGTCATCTGACATTGTACCAAATAGGCTACTTGCAGTAGGCCTACAGCCACACTCATGGCACAATCATAAATTGCTGTGAAACAGGTCACATGAATTAAATCCAACTTGACGAATAAATGTTATTTGCCATTCGTTTAAGGTTTACAAAAAGTATGAGGACTGTAGGCTTATCTCCCGCACCAAATCAATAAGGAACATACATGCATGATGAGCAGACCGGCAGGGAGGGAGCAGTGTCTGTGTGCGCAACAGAAGGGAAAGAGGAAGAGAGCGCGTCTAATATGGTTAATCATTATAAGCATAGGCAAGAAATTATTGCAAATACCGTAAGTAGCGCTTGTGTTTATTGATCGTAAATCAACTAGCGTTGACAGCTAACTTTGACACTTTGGTGACTTTAGTGAACTACTATTAACGTGCAGATTTTTTTTTTTCTGTAAAGATGGTCATTGATAACTTTGGTAACCCACGTCCACAGGTTACACATATTCTCTTGATTAAACGTTAAAACACAACGCCAGGTGTTCTACCCATGATCATGGTATGAATTCCAGTTGTTGTTTAATTAGCCTCTTCCTTTAAACTAATAATGTTAGCGTAGCAAAAGGTAACATTGCCGATGGAGCAGTGTAACTTTCAGATGCCGCTATATGGCCTCATCGCGCAGTGATAATGATGCGACCGGCAAGGCGGCGGGAATTTTTGGCAAGGTGTTTTTAGCTTTAAAGCGCTGTGGGAAATCCTGGTGCATGTGCGTGAATGAGAAGAAGGGGCATTATGAAAGAATGGGATGATACAGGTGTGAGGGGAGTGGAATGATGCGCAACTGACTTTTTTTTTTTTTTTTTTTAATCGTGAGTCTTATTATGTGGCGATAGGATTCCATTCTGTGGCGGCCCGCCACATAATGGTCTATGTATGGGAAACACTGCAAGAAGGCTATGGGTTAATTGACTCCAGATACATACAGCACTCTAAATTAGAGATCGACTGATATAGGTTTTTGGACCGAATTTTAGAGCCAATAATTGCAAGTTTCTGCAAATGGTCAGCTGTATTTATATAATAGCTGCATAAATAGTTGCATAAACTCACAAAAAGCATAAACTCAAGTAACGTTAAACCATACTTTCGAACAACTGTTCTGGCTCTGGGGCTGTCTGCTTGGCTCTCTCTGTCTGTTTGCCTGCATGTTGTGGGCAGGACAGCGCTCACACAAGTAGCAGGCTGCACTACAGCTGAAATTGGCTCACTTATGTTATAAAATTGGCGAAATAATCTTGAATACTGGCTCATGCCGATAGGTTTAAAAATGCCAAATATCGGCCCGACAAATAGGCCGATCGATATATCAGTCTATCTCTACTCTAAATACTGTAACTAACATACAAAGCTGCTTACATTTCATATGAATAAGAAGCCTGGGAGTAATGTATTAATGTGTATCTGAACTGAAGTTTCCCAGATTAGATTTGAATATGAAAGGGATACACAACGCAGACTGGAAGAAGAGAGAAATGGT
This sequence comes from Sardinella longiceps, assembly GCA_027497455.2. Classification (NCBI taxonomy): domain Eukaryota; kingdom Metazoa; phylum Chordata; class Actinopteri; order Clupeiformes; family Clupeidae; genus Sardinella; species Sardinella longiceps. The sequence continues at coordinate 62,225 of JAODXP020007010.1, read as the reverse complement.
AAGTAATACCTAAACATTATCCTTTCTCACTACAAAGACAGAGATTTGGTAAAATGTCAGTGGGAGGTTTTACTTTTCTTAAGGAAAAAGAATAGAAAACTGATACTGAATACTGACTACACCTTCACTGAATATACACTATTCTGGGTCTGGGAGCAGCAGCATCTCTGCAATAAAGGAATAAATTTGTGTCGCAAGAGACCTTTTCAGTAGAGTACAGAGAGCCTATCCGCAAGGCTATTTTGGTGTCTTCTGAGCCCTTTGCAGGGGGTTGGCAGGGGACGTATGTAACAGACTTTCATTGTAGGATGGTCAGAGCCAACCAATGACTGTAGCCTGATCCAGTAGCCTATGTTGTTACACATTTCTTAACCTGTGTTGCCTGCATGTTCATTTGTTGGTTTGAGATGGTGCCTTTCCTTTTTAAACACATGCATTTTGCCCTCTTCTGTGAGGCTACCAGAGGTCCCATAAAGTGACCCCTCAGATGCCCCTTTGTTCAGATGTTGCTGCTCTTTTCTTTTAACCAAAGTGCTCTGGGCCGCCAGTACAGGGCTGGCTCTGGTCTATTTGCTATCCTAAGCCAGATTTGAATCCCCCCTTTCTAGAAATGCAGCAGGAGTGGAGTTTCTATTAAATGAATATGGTTTGAATTAAAGTACATGTAACTCATGTCTCTGTGGCAGACCTGAAGACACAACTGAGTGGGAGCAAGTCCATGGTGGAGACACTGGAGGAGAACATTGCAGGTAATTGCTGCCCTAGGCCAGATTTGACCTTGGCATTGTTGTGGCAGGTTTGAGCAAACACACTCTCGCAGTTTCTCTGGAAATGACCAGGTCTTTCATGGTTTATAACATACTATCAATATTGCTATTTAAAAACACAAAATAAAATTTTATCTGATTACTCGATTAATCAATGAAATGATCGTCAAAATCCTTGATTCCAAAGATATTTGACAGCTACAGCCCTAGCTACAGTATACATTGGTTCAAACACAATGTTTTAACTATGCCGCCGATTCCATTTACCAATATAAATCTGTTTATGAAGTTGCCCAGGTGGAACTACAAAACCAGATGGAAGCTACAAGAAGACTGCATATTGAAAAAGCAGGTAAATATTTCCTTCCGTAATGAGCAATTGTGTCGATCAGGGAGACCGCATACAGAATTGTGATATTTTAATTAATGTTTGGGGGCCTGTTACGGAACAGGTTAGGGTCAGCGTAAGAGTCACACGTAGACACTACACGAACCTATTTTCATCCCATACCCCAGGGGGAGCTGGCTGCCTCTGCTGGTGGCCAGTCCTTAAATAGTGTATGTAGGAGAAGAAGTGGTGGTTGTGGGATTTGCTGGTGAACCGCAAACCGGTTAACATTATGGTTGTGGAACGGGTGAGAAGCCCACATTGAGGCTGCATGTCGGCAGCTGGGGAGTTGTGGAACTTGTCGGAGAACTGCGAACCGGTTAAGACGCTGGCGGTAAAGAACATCACTACCTTCAACCTTGAGCTCGATACGAATGCCTGAGCTCACCAGCAAGAAGCTAGCCTAGAACTCTAGACGTACCCCTACCGGTAGCAAATTTGAATTTGCACAGCGGATACGTCTAGAGACCCCTGATAGAAACCTATTGTAATCCTGACTCTGACGGCGGATAACCAATCACAGCGCGGTATGTGTACAGGAAATCGTAAGGCGGGCTTTGTCCGATGACGACAGTCCAGCTCAAACCAGAGCCGTATATAGAGAATCGTCTTTGGCTTTAGTTTTGGACGATTTGCACTTGTCATTTTCTTTGAAAGTGAAACAAGAAAGTGCACTGAAGTCTTCTGAAAAGTTCTGAAAAAAAGATGTCTTTGCCGTGTTACCGACGGGCTACGGGAAAAGTTTGATATACCAGCTGGTACCACTGGCCTGAACGCTAGCTTATTACATGGAGAGGCAGTTTGAAAGACAACGCAATCACCCGCCCCTCCATTGAGGCACGGTCTATCAGTGGTCTTCAGACTATACATTCTTATGATATAGTCTGGCGTGTCAGGCTAGCAAGAAGCCAGTGCCAGGGCTGGCCCACAGCGCAGGTAAGCCAGTCTCCCTCTGGACACACATACACATTTAGATTCACACATGCTTACTTACATGTATTACCGCATACATTTAGGTTACAGGGTGTGACGGCAGGGTTAGCTATAATATTCCCCTAGACCAGGGGTCGGCAACCCGCGGCTCTTTAGCACCCCCTAATGGCTCAATGGAGGTTTTGCAAAAATTTGTGAAAATGGAAAAATAACTTTTTTTTTTTTTTTTAAATATGGTTTCTTAGGGGGTAAACATTCTTATGTTGTAAAAATGTGTGTAGTTGTAAATATATTTTATTTTATATGATATTTAAGAAATTTGCGCTTCAAATGGTGGAAGCCGTTTTTATCATTCGAGCGCAAGCTGACAGTCAGGGATAGAGCGAGGCAGTGGCACGCTCTCCCACTTCTCATCCCTGAGAGAGTTCAAAGATGCCCATCTCGATCACACACTCAACAGTGATGTAGCCTAGTGTCTGTAGCTGAGGGGGAGGAGAATGATGCTTCTGCGTTTGACAGTTGCACAGACTTTGTGGCATTTGCGAACTTATGAGATGAGGATAATGCACAGAAATCGAAGTTTATCTGTGTTATTTTCGACTGACTGATGAGCCAGCTGCTTTTTAATCGCAAACTGCGTTACTCCTTTGGGATTGTAATTTATTTAATCTCTGACGCTGAGTAAGGGAGAGAATTAAAAGATTGTTTTATTTATTTTTCTCATTTGCACTGACTTGCCTGTTTAACTGCACCGTCCGTTTCATGTACATTTTAAAAGAACTGTGCATTTAGTACATTATTCTATTTGGACAGTTCTGGGTAGCCTACTGTGGAAATACTGTAGGCTAATGAGTATTTATTTTCTGTCACACCCTTAAAAGGAGAAATTTAAACTTGGCATTTGACTCACCTTTTCTAAAGGCAGCCGTTTTATTTTTATAATTGCTATAATTGTTATTGAACAGTAATTTCTATTGTTATTGACGTTGAAGAGAACATTTAATTTCCACACAGTCTGAAAATAGCATGAGGCTATGCACTTTTTTGTTCTTGAGAGCTAAAACCAGTGCAACAAAAACCAAAACACTATAATATTGTAATGGGAGTTAGGCTAAACTTGAAGCAGCAATAGGCCTATCAGTAGTCACGTGGTGCGTAATTCTCTCAAGGATGCGCTGCAGGGAAAATAAACATTTAATCATGAATGTTCATTTTGTAGGCCTATTTGTAGCCTACTTAGTCATTTTAATAGTAGACATACAGCTTATGTATTGACAGTCTATGTTGCCTTAGGCTATATAAGGCTTTTAGATTTTTGCGGCTCCAGACAGGTATGTTTTTTGTTTTTTTGGGCCAATATGGCTCTTTGAACATTTTGGGTTGCCGACCCCTGCCCTAGACAATGGAGCTAATTGGCTTGTTTGTCATCCATCGTCGTTGTCCCCCATAACAGGGCCCAAAATATTTTCTGTTATAGGGACCAAAATTTCTTCTGGTGGCGATCATGTACATGTATACATTTAAGCTAGTCAACATCATCATCACCAAATACCTTTTGCTCATGGGCATTATAAGACTAACCAGAGATGTATTTCCATAAGGTGTCCTGGAAAGATTGCAGTTGGAAATTCCTGACGCTGTGAAAAGACTGCAAGCAAGTGAAGGTAAATGTGGTGGAAACGTAGTAAGGCAGTGTATGAGTAAATATGGCACAATAGTTTGCCACTCAGTACAGTATTCAGTGTTTCCATATTATTCAGCACATTTTACAGAATTTGGGAATATGGACAGCACATTTTACAGAATTTAAAAAGTGAAAATTCTCTTTTAGTGGGGCTGTTAAGCATAAGAATTGTGCACAAAATGAAAGAAGCATGAAAATTTCAGGGTTTGTTCTTGATGACATAAGCTTTGATTTAAGATGTGGAGGCCTTCTCAGTTTGACCCCTGGGGTCAGCTAGAGGTCATTGACCTCCGGTACATGATATTTCTATGCCTGGTATTAAAAACAGGTGTACTTTAGGATGGAAATGTGATAGACCTATGTATTTCTGTGTGTATGATCATAAGAAACTAATTTCTGATAAGTTCAACACCCCCAGAGGTCAATAATGGTCACTTAGAGGTCAAAGGTCAAGGCCGATTGAAAAAAACACCACATTTCAGTAATCTTAAATATAAACTTCCCTTTCTGTCAGTCTGATCACAAGAAAATCATTTCTGATGAGTCCAACGCCCCCAGAGGTCAATGATGGTCACTTAGAGGTCAAAGGTCAAGGTTGATTGAAAAACAAATAAACCACATTTCAGTAATCCTAAATACAAAGTTCCTTTTCTGTGAGTCTGATCATAAGAACTCATTTCTGATAAGACCAACATCACTCCCCCATCACCCACCCACCATCAATGGTCACTCAGATGTCAAAGGTCAAGGTCGCTTGTGGACAAAAAGAACTTTATTCTAAATGCACACATACAGCTCCATTGTATTTCATTAAGCAATTGAAGGTAAGTAGTGTTGATACTGTTCTTGAAGCATGAAACTTCCAAAGGTTTGTTTTTGAAGCTGCAAACTTTTAGCCTGGTTTGCGCACTGTTCATAAATGAAGTATGGTCTGGCAAAGATGCCATTAATGTGGTGTGGTGAACTATCTCACCAGGGTCCCTGAAAAACTTACAGTACTTTCTTTTTACATTGACATGTAAGTGGTTTAACTGACAACAAAACCCCCTTGAACCTTAAACTTGGCCTAAAGTGGAGGCATTCTCAACTTGGAGGCACACTCAGCTTGCATTAAAAAAAGGTTTACCTTTGGATTGAAATGTGATAGAAATGTAAAGTACATGTGTATTTCAATGTTTATGAGCATATGGAACTCATTTAGTTAGTTAGTTGGTTTATTGTCCCTTGAGGGAAATTTGTTTTCACAGTTTCCTTTCTGTATTGATGTTACATACAGTAAACATATAGTATACACATATACATAAGCATATAAGACAAGAACACATTTGTATCAGGGGATGTACATAAGTACATAGGACATGCACAAAAGACAAACACATTTGTATAGGTTGGTATAGGCACAGGGAAAGAGCATGAGTGATGGTGGCATTGCATTTAGTGGGGGTTGGAAAACATGGGGAGGAACATACTTAGCACACCCATTACGCACATGATTTTTGTTTAGGATGGAGATGGCTGAGTCTTCTACTTAATCGTGCTTTGTTGCATCTAATGCTGCTCATTTCATAAGAACAGACCTGAGCAAACTAAGACCCGGGGGCCACATGAGGCGTGTTGAGCTATTTAATACGGCCTGTGGAGCCTTCCCTAAATAGAATAATTTTTTCTCATTTCGCCAAGGTGACAGATTATAGGCCTTATTTATCATTTTTTTTGTATTCCTGAAATACAAATCCCCCCTTTTAACCCTGAATGTTAACATGTCCCCCAGAGAAAGTGGCGCTACTGTTTTGAGACTTGGCAATTTACTGGCATCAACCGGTTCACTGTTAATATCTAGCCCGTTAGTCAAAATCTATCGCTCCTATCGGTCATTCTTGATTTGGAATCGGCATAGGTGGTCTCGTCTCCATCACTTGTGTTTGTGGAAAGGCCGGAGGTGTAAAAGAGTCAGTATTCATGGTCATTATCTGCATTACACTGTGCAACAATTATGTTTATGTAAGCGTTATAGGGGAATAAAGTTTCACTAGAAAAATAGAATTTGTTCTTCATGTACTACGATGATTCAAAGTTTGGTTGGGCTTAACATGTTGATAACAGAGAAGCATATTAGAGTAATAGGCAGAATTTGGGCAGAAAAACCCCAAACTAGCTTATTCTGTAGGCCTCTGAACAAGGATATCAAAACTGACAAGTTTTTACTCGTTCTTGACTCAAGCTTTAAGGACTCAATCTTGACTCAGACTCACTACCTATCCCCATCCCTACTGTGTTCTGGTGACAGCAGTTACTAAAATGTGCCCACACTGAAGGCCAGCACTGATGCAACCCAGGCTTGTACAAAGAATTCCACTGTACTATAATATTTTTTAGAGAGCTCATTATGTAGTCTAACCTGATGAACTCTATTGTATTTATGTTGCATAGGGAGTAGGCCTGTTCTTTTCATGTTCATATTCATAGGCCTATATTTGTTGTCATGTTCATATTTACGTGCAATTTCTAATAGAATACAATAGAGTTGCACATTTGTATTTAGAATTACTGAAAATGAGGTGTGGGTTTTTTCCCCAAGCGACCTTGACCTTTGACCTCTGAGCATTATTGACTGGGGGGGGGGGTGGAGTTATCAGAAATGAATTTGTTACATGATCAGACTCACAGAAAGGGAAGTTTGTATTTAGAATTACTGAAATATGGTTGATTTGTCTTTCAATCAACCTTGACCTTTGACCTCTGAGTGACCATCATTGACCTCTGGGGGTGTTGAACTCATCACAAATGAGTGTCTTGTGATCAGACTCACAGAAAGAGACATTTGTATTTAGGATTACTGAAATGAGGTGTTTTTTTGCAATCGACCTTGACATTTGACCTCTAAGTGACCATTATTGACCTCTGGGGGTGTTGAACCTATCAGGAATTCGTTTCTTATGATTATACACACAGAAATACATAAGTCTATCAAATTTCCATTCAAAAGTACACCTGTTTTTAATACCAGGCATAAAAATATCATGTAACGGAGGTCAATGACCTCTAGCTGACCCCAGGGGTCAAACTGAGAAGGCTTCCACATCTTAAATCAAAGCTTATGTCATCAAGAACAAACCCTGAAATTTTCATGCTTCTTTCATTTTGTGCACAATTCTTATGATTATAAGAGCTAAACAGCCCCACTATTTCAGTCAGAGCGCTATGGCACCTTAGGTATATCCCCGCCGAGTCAGTGTTCCCTCTTTTTTTCACACTGAGCAAATTGAAATGTGTCTGAGCGGCATGCTTCAGCACAGTGAAGAGCTTTACACATATGCAAAGTATGAACGTGTCATGCAAGGCCAGCTAATCCTAGCTTGATGGATGCTTGTACCCCAGCCCACCATCCCTCCAGTCTCCCTGTAAGTGCAGCAGCCCTTTCATGAACAGGGTGGTGTCACAGGGAGATGCACCCCTTTCATTCCTCTAAGGCGGAGATGAGGTTGGGTTTTCAAAGATGCCCCCTGTCAAAGACATCGTGGCTGTGTACCTCTCCCCCTTGTTTTGGCACAGGAAGGCGACTCTTCCTTCTATGCCCTGCCGAATAAGGCGCCATTGCAGATCTACCATACAAAGGTATTAGTGTGTCGTATGTCTTTATAGCACATACAACTACAAATTCTGCATGAGTACACTAGATTCAGGAATGTGTAACTGTGAATTTGATGTGGTATATCACATCACATCACACATGACTGTGCTGGGTTAAGTGCCGTAGGTCACTTGGTTATCCTGGGACATATCAAGATTGGAAACATGTGATACTTCCCCTCATGGCTATACAGCCATTATTTCGTTGCCCCTAAATGGGATGGGGGAATGAAGCCAATTCTCTATTTGAGGTACCTCAATGGCCACCCCAGACATCTCCCCTTTCATGGGTTCACCCTAAAAACCTATGCAGGACTCGCCAGTACAGCTTGGTAGCTGCTATACGTAGTTCTGAAAGGCACAGCATAGAAGTTTGAAATTCTGGCACTTTCCCCTGTGATATCCCAATCCTATTGCCTGGACTATCCTGTGGGGAGACAGGGCCATAGAGCATTGTCATGTGGTGCGGACCCTCCCCTCCCCTATGCAGTCCCCCCAGGATTTCGCGGGCCTTTTTTGTGATTGTTGCGATCAAAAATGCTTGATTTCGCGGCAGGTTTTCTGAAAAGTTGCAGCAGAAGTTGCGCTGATTTTAGGCAATTTATTGCGAGAAAATTGCAGGGGCCAGGAAAAGTTGCGGGTTTTTTTTGTTTTTTTTTAAAAGAAGCACATTTTGCCATATTGAAACTATAGGTTTTCTTTTATCTTGAGGTTGTTTACCATCTAGAACTGCAGAATGCACATCATGGATGGCTGATGGCAATTATGGTTTTAGTTATCAACCCTTTATATGACTACATGCCATCCAAGTTTATCTGTAAACCAGAACAAAATATTATATTAAAAATATATCTGAAATGGTGATGAAAGTGCTGCTTTAAAGCAAAGAAGGAGGGAGTGGTTGTTGCATGTCATCATCTTCCGCTTCATCATATTCATCACCATAACCTTAATCATATTGGACTTGACTGATTGCACTAGTAGACTGTGACTAAGCATGACTAAAACTGTGGTATACCTAATGTGAAGCCATTGCCAGGGAGCTAGCACTCTTTATATATTTAGAAGCTGAAGTGAAGTAGTTCCACAGCAAGAGGCAAGGCATGAGCTGTACTGTACAATCAATAACTGTGTGGCAATTACTTGGCTGGAAAAAAAATCTGCTTAATTTTAATGCAAAAATATATAAGCCATCTAATAAGCTTTGTACTTCATACAAGCCAAAACTGGATTTGATATCTTAAAACATGGAAAAGATGCAGGGTAGCTTACTAAGATTGGACTGGATTTGATATCTTAAAACATGGAAAAGATGCAGGGTAGCTTACAAAAACCAAATTCTGATAGACCTAAGAATGGGAACCAACTTAATGTGCGTTTAATGTTCTATGACAAAGGGGGCTCGGTGAAAATCAATTTTGTCGAATTCTTCGTCGAGATAGTTCTACAGTAGCCTACATTAGCAATAACTTTCAACTCCCCTTGAATTCGTCATTTAGATAACTTGTGATTTTGGAATCCACACCCGCGCGCACACATGGAGGGAGAGCGGAGAGAGAGAGAGAGAGACGCGCGCAACGGAATAGAGCTCATTCAGTCCAATGCGTAATTTAAGGTTAAGGTAACACTTGCCTCATAATACAAACGTAACCTAAATGGCAATAGCCTAAATGATCAAGAATATTGTGATTAGCAGCTGTTTTGAACTGTAATATTTGCACCGCAAAACAAGGAGCAGGAAAAGCTCTGCACCCGTTGATCTTTCACTCGCGAGTGATTGGTGATATTTCGAGAAACCTTCCAGGAAGTTGCGGGAAAGGTGCGGTGATTCCTCAAAATTGCATGGCCGCGATGAAGTGGCGGGGATTGGTTGAAGTTGCATTGAAGTTGCAAATCGCAACATCGCGAAATCCTGGAGGGTCTGCCTATGGTACATGTTTGGAGTGGCCCAAGTAGACCCACTCACTGTCACTGTCCGCTTTTGTTCTCGGTCGAACAGCAACACTGCCTTGGGCTCTGTATACAGACAGTATATGCATTGCCCCCCACCCCTCTTGGATTGACAGACTGCGTAACTTGCACTGAAACACTTTTCATGGCATCTCACTGGATATCGTGTCATTATAAGGTTGGACACTGTGGCCATCATATACCACCGAGGCCTCTGGTCAACACAGATGTTCCACTCCAAAATTCTTAATCTAGTTCCCAGGCGCTATAAACAGTCAGTAGTGCAGACCTACAGGGCATAGCTTAGAGGCTCCACCCTCAAGTGATTCAGTTAACATGGGATAGGTTCAGAGTGGCAGGAGGGAGAACACCCACTGTTCTTGATATTGTCGATAGCCGCAGGCGCTATTGTATGCATTGCTCCCCATCGCTCTCCTCCAGGTGGTCCTGGACAGAGTGCATGCAGAGAGAATTTGCCAATTGAATTTTTATATCAGCAAAGATCATCTCTAACTATGACTTTTTCATGTAGGTGCACTGGCTGCATTGAAGACAGAAATAGAAGAAACAAAGAAAGGACTGGAAAAGACTGGAAAAGGTATTCATGTGGTAGTAGGTGAATTGATTACAGTAATAATTAACAGAAACATGCAACTAAACTGAATTACAACACTGACAGATAAAATGTAGGCTATCAATTAATCAGATTTAATATATAAAAGTACCAAAAGAAGTAGCTGTGGTAGACAACATTTTCTGACATGAGAGCCTTTCTGTTTTTCTTATCCAAAAAACTTTGTATGTTTGACAATATTGTAGATCATGAACTGAAACAACTGATTCAGAAGCTGGACAGCATAAGGCAGGATATGAAAACAGGTAAAAATCTTTTATTCGAATAATTAAGAAAATTCATTATACACAATTTACATTTTTATTAATTAAGTCATGTTTGTACACCGTTGAATGCTACTGCACGTTGCTGTTTGTCAATGTTGTTTATGAACTATCACATAGGCTATAACATTTTTGTATGAAAATAAGAACTTTTAGGTGATAAGTCACAGGCGGAGCTGCAGGTGCAAGATAATCTTGGACTGAGGAAAACATCCAAGGTGTCAAGTACTTTCACACACAGACGGGGTATGAATACAGGTAAAAAAAATTGGTATTTAAGACTATTCAGTAGCAGATCCATTAATTTAAAACAGTTTAAGTAATTTAATCATGTCTGTATTACCTCTCCCAATGAAAATAGTTACATTACTATTAGATCAATACAGATCTTCACTGCATGTACAGGTTACACATTTTCATGATAGATAGATGGATTGGATGGATGCATAGATAGATAGATAGATAGATAGATAGATAGATAGTATGAGGAAGTACATTTTAATTATTGTTGAATGTTATGTTGCTACTTGTCAAAGACTCCCTTTTAATGCATTCTAATGATAATTATTTATTTATTCTTTGGGATGTTTAGGTCATAAGTCACAGACGGAGCTGCAGATGGAAGATAATCTAGGACTGAAGAAAGACCTTGAAGGTAATTGCCGTTTTAAGGAATTACACAGAAATACAGTTTCTAAACACAGTGAAGCATATCAATCATAATACACAATTAGAGATGTGGGTGGCTAGTTTTGGAGATTGTGTTTCTGTATTGTAGTGTAACATTATGTCAGGTTTTTGGGGCTGTATGTGAAGGGGTGGGGTGTCAGTATGAGATTGTTGGGAAATGTGCATTTATGCCTATGAAGTAGGCCTATGGTAATACACTCTGAATTAGCATATAGGAAAATGTGCATATGGCAGACATAAAGTCTGCATATGACAGACATTAATGTGAAAACCAACTTGTTTTGTTTGGTGGTTAAGACATATAGTACCTTTTGGATTTGAACCACATTTTTGCATTTGTCCATCACCGGAACTGGTCAATGGGCCGACTAGACTTCTCACTGAGATTTTGTGAGCAGGGTAAAGCCTGTTTGACATCCAGGTTATATGAACAAAGAATGTCTTCTGGAACAGGCACTATGCACCACGCATTAAACATTATTCCTGAGACCTACCTTAAACATTTGACCATGCTGGTGGTAACTTTAGATTCTGATGTATGTCGGAGAAAGGAATTTTGTTTGTTAAAGGTAGAAAGATGCAATATTATGTATGCAATATTATGACATAAGATGTATGCAATATTATGACATAAATTAACAGGGTTAACTTTTCTCTGGCAGAATTGCAGAACCAAGTGACTACCATAAAATCAAGACTTGATGAAGACATGAAAGGTATGTCATGTACAGGGCCGCTGCTAAGGTTTTGGAGGCCCTAAGCTTAACTTGGTCAGGGAGCCCCCCCCCCCCCCCCCCCAAAAAAAAAAAAAAAAAAAAAAAAAAGCAAAGACTTCGAAGTTCCAGCAACCAACCGAGCCTAAATTGAGCAACATCATTGAACGTTAAGTTAGCAAAACAATTAACGTTAGCCTAAACGGACTTACCGGCCAGGGATGCACGGGCGTCTTCTTTTTGCTTCTTTTTCTTTCGCTTTTCAGCCCCAGATTCATGCTGTCTCTTCATTATTAGATGTCAACGATGTTGACACATTTACTGAACATTTGCACAGCAGAATCTTGCAATTTGCAGTTTTCTAACGTTGCTGCTTGCTGCTTCAATCAAAGCCGACACAACAAACTCAAAGACGCAATTTGGGATGTACCATTTCAGGGAATAGGGTGGGTAGGACTATCTTTGTATATTAGGCAAAACTGTTAATTTGCTTGAATTGTATGATGAGTTACGCAATTTTTAACAAAAAATGATGGGCCTATTCATTACTAATTCATATATTTTTGCAATGTAACTATTATCATGACATTTTTTAGTAAAGCTCAAAATTGAGGCCCCCCGAGGCCCTGCCAAGTGGTTGAGGCCCTACGCACCTTGCGTACTCTGCGTATGGGGAACGGCGGCCCTGGTCATGTATCCATTAATTTAGAAGCCAGGTTCAGCCAAATTTTGCCCTTTGGCTCCAGGAGTGTAAGGATGAATATAAAAGCATACACCAAATACACCAAAGTACTACTCGTAGGTTAATTCACAAATTATACTTTGATGAATCACAGAAGACAGTGGAATGGATCTCAAGGGGACGGTGAAAAACATTACTGTATGAAAAGGCATAGTACATACAGTGGGAGTTGCTGGTGATTTCATAGCAAGCCTGTCTTTCCAAACATAGCTTGGTAAAATGTTAATTTCCTTGAATGTCTAATTTGTCATATCGTATTTTGCAGAATTGCAGAATTTCCAGTCTGAGTATAGTCATAGAAAAACAGTGAAATCTCAGGAAACTGCTAAAGCTGGTAAGAAAAAAAAACCTAGAAAAGCGCTCAGAGAGCGCAAACCCCCGCCAAGGCAATGTGGTCACGGACACAATATAAATTCCAGATCATGTTCTGGATCACCGATCGCCACCAAAATCTAATCAGCTCTTGCTTGTCCCAATATACACATTGTCCAAAAATGTAATCCAAATCCGTGCAGTACTTTTCGAGTTATCCTGCTGACAAACAAACAGACAAACAAACCAACAAACAAACAGACAAACCAACGCAACCCGAAAAACATAACCCTTGGCGGACGTAAGGTAGAATTTAATGTTGATGATGGTGTGACAGTGCTAATGTTACAGTTTGAGTTAAAACAGGAAACTGAATGAAGTTGTGGTATTCAGGAAAATATTGTGAAGACATAGTCGTGAATCAATATGGGCTATACATTTTTAGGTGCATCATTGCATCAACACATATTTATGAGTGATAACCTCATATTTTTATCATTTCAACTTTGGATTTATAGATCATCTTCCATTGGTTACACTGGAAAAGAAATTGGATGCGATAAACAAATCTATCTCATATGTGGATAAACAAGGTGAAAGAATGTTTTTTATTGTTTCCATGATGTATTGCAGGAGTCAATGAACCCATCCCTGCTGTTCAAGGTGGTCTAGTGCTGTCGACAGTTACGAAATAGTTTGGCACAGGATAAATTGAATATTGAAACTGCAGTCAACTCTCAGTTTTGTTGCTCCATTCTGTAAGAATTGGCTCCCATTTTGCAAATTCAGTACTAAATTGCCTCATTCGTATTCCTACCAACTGCACCCTGCAAACTCAAACAAGAGGGCTATGGGTTGATTGACTCCAGATACATACAGCACTCTAAATTAGAGATCGACTGATATAGGTTTTTTGGACCGAATTTTAGAGCCAATAATTGCAAGTTTCTGCAAATGGTCAGCTGTATTTATATAAATAGCTGCATAAATAGTTGCATAAAAAGCATAAACTCAAGCAACGTTAAACCATACTTTTGAACAACTGCTCTGGCTCTGGGGCTGTCTGCATGGCTCTCTCTGTCAGTTTGCCTGCATGTTGTGGGCAGGGCAGCGCTCACACAAGTAGCAGGCTGCACTACAGCTGAAATTGGCTCACTTATGTTATAAAATTGGCGAAATAATCTTGAATATTGGCTCATGCCGATAGGTTTAAAAATGCCAAATATCGGCCCGACAAATAGGCCGATCGATATATCAGTCTATCTCTACTCTAAATACTGTAACTAACATACAAAGCTGCTTACATTTCATATGAATAAGAAGCCTGGGAGTAATGTATTAATGTGTATCTGAACTGAAGTTTCCCAGATTAGACTTGAATATGAAAGGGATACACAACGCAGACTGGAAGAAGAGAGAAATGGTAAGTAATACCTAAACATTATCCTTTCTCACTACAAAGACAGAGAGATTTGGTAAAATGCCAGTAGGAGGTATTACTTTTCTTAAGGAAAAAAGAATAGAAAACTGATACTGAATACTGACTACACCTTCACTGAATATACACTATTCTGGGTCTGGGAGCAGCAGCATCTCTGCAATAAAGGAATAAATTTGTGTCGCAAGAGACCTTTTCAGTAGAGTACAGAGAGCCTATCCGCAAGGCTATTTTGGTGTCTTCTGAGCCCTTTGCAGGGGGTTGGCAGGGGACGTATGTAACAGACTTTCATTGTAGGATGGTCAGAGCCAACCAATGACTGTAGCCTGATCCAGTAGCCTATGTTGTTACACATTTCTTAACCTGTGTTGCCTGCATGTCACGATCTTCCAGAGAGTTTTTAGGAACTCAAATGCAAAGGCAATCTCGAGACTAGAGACAAGAGGCTAGAGAACAAACTTGAGAGAACTTGAGAATAGACTTGTTTCACACCTCAACATTCCGAGGTTCTAAAAGCATTCCATGGTAGTAAACTGAACATTCTATCATTGAAATGCATTGGATTTATGCCTCTTTCTGACTTGAAAAAAAATTAGTAATAACATTTAAAATAAGTCTAAATTCACTTTCTTTGAAATAATACACATTTGAAGCACACAAATTTGGAGGTCCCGAGTAGATAAAAGAGGTTTTACATTGATGTCCATGAAGCTTCAAACTATTCGGGACCTCCCGATTTGTGTGCTTCAAATGTGTATTATTTGAAGGAAAGTGAATTTAAATATGTTCGAAATGTTATTACCCATTTTTTTCAAGTCAGAAAGAGGCAGAAATCCAATGCATTTCAATGATAGAATGTTCAGTTTACTACCATGGAATGTCGGAATGTTCAGGTGTGAAACAAGTCAATTCTACTCAGACGAAGAACATAAAGAACTTGACAAACACAATGACGCAGCAAGGAACTCGGGGAGAGGCGGTGGCACTTGGGGGGACTCACTAAAAACAAGGCATTTCGCCCGGATGGGTGTGGTTTAGGTAGGACGTTGGCGTGCACCTTTGTGTGGCCGCGCACTCTCTCAAGCAGTCAGGGAGAGCACAAACTGAAATGTGCTGGCAGTTCATGAGAGAACATAGCCGGTAATCGTTAGGATGAAGAAGACCGATTTATTTTCTATTAGAATTAGACAAGTGGTGGTGGTAATTCCATCACAATGCGCAGGGCGGCTGTATGTCTCACTATTTGGCACAGAAAACTAATGGTGTTTAAACCGTTAAACATAACCATCAACTTGCAACCCATAAGGTTATCTTGGATTGCTTCGTTCAAACTGGCACTCGTAGCAGACTCACACCATCACTTCTATTTCGCCACTCTTTGCTTTTCATAAAAGGTAGTGAACAATTTATCAAGGATTAACTCAGTGGAGAAAAAGGTGTTGTTGTACACTCCTCACGCTGGCAGTTGGAGACTGAATTTGTTTTTAACATTCTAGCATGCTCGTCTCACAAGTTGTTATTTCTAACGTTACCGAGTTGCAGATCCTAGCAAGACAGATGATAGCTCCTTCATCCTCCTAACTCCTGGCCAAGACAAATCATTTTATGCTCATAAATTAATGGCAAACATAAAACTTAATGTTAGTTTTTTTTATATGAAGTGAGCCCAGTCTCATAAGTGGGGGGAGATATGTTAGTTGGCAGCAGCGACAGGAGACTTGGTTATGTTTTTAGCATAGCATACTGTACATGTTTCAAGTACAGATAGCCTACATTCTTCCGAGTTGCAGATTGCGAAGTCGATATACAGACAGAGAATTTTGATAGAATTCTGGTACAGGCAAGCCCCCGGCAAAGACACGTTCTTACATTAATGACAAACATTAAACTTTATTCTTAATGTCCAAATTGGAGTCAGCCCGGTCTCCTATTGGAGTTGGGGAAGATTATGTGGGCTAGCATGGCCAACAACAAAATAAATTTCCGAAGTTCAAAAAAAAAATATATATCCACTCAGCCTACTTCTGATGACTAAAAACGGTGTTGAATGACCATAAATCTCAGCCTGTTAAGTAAGATTATTATATATATTTCGCTAAGATGTCATATTAGACCAGCCACTTCAATACAAACTTTATGACAGTCTATCTAGCTACAAGCATGACAGAGAACGCGCTTCATGAACTAGTATCGAGTGAGTGACGCAGGACGTAAAGTCCAGGCCCCGGGCGAAATGTCTTGAATTTAGTGAGTCCCGGCACTTGGGAGCGCGGGGCCGGCACTGGGGGCACTTGGGAGCGCGGGGCCGGCACTGGGGGCACTCGGGAGTGCGGGGCCGGGACTGGAGGTAGGCACCTGGGAACCGGGGTTGTTGCTTGCTGGCCAGCAGAGGGCTGCGCTGCAGTGGCTAGTGCCCTCCTGAACGCAGGTCGACAGGATCTCCGCCAGCCTGGGCAGCGAAATTGCCGTACTGGCAAACAGGCAAGCACCTTGGGAGACAGGGGGTCAGAATCATACATGGCCGTTCGCTTGAAGGCCAGGCGTGTTCCATTAAATGCCTCCCACGGATCATTATACAAAACAAAAAACTTGCTTGCTGGGTCCCAGACTGGCTGCGTCATTCTGTCAGGAACTTCCAGAGAGTTTTTAGGAACTCAAATGCAAAGGCAATCTCGAGACTAGAGACAAGAGGCTAGAGAACAAACTTGAGAGAACTTGAGAATTTACTCGGACAAAGAACATGAAGAACGTAACCAACACAATGACACAGCAAGGGACACAGGAAACACAAGGGCTTAAAGGAAAGCACCGGAGTGAATTGAAGCATAGCCCTGTTGAAAGAGCTTGCTAAATGCGCTAGTTAGCGAGTGGAACAAAATAATTTGGTACAGCATAGACCGAACGCGAACGCAGAAGCGAACAGACACTTTACACTGAATCAATGGGACCTGACTGTTGGAAACCGAAAGTAAGGCCAAATCCCATTTCTATTCCCTAACACTAGCACTCGTTTTCGAGTTCCCTCCAAGATGAGACACCCCTCGATTGTGTAGTGAGAAGTGCGATCTTCCCCTAATAAATGGGACAGCACTTCGCATAAACGTCTTCACCTGTTTCATGCGTCTATCGTTAACACTGAACAGATATAAGGCTTTTAACCGGGGTAAACTGTTCAAAAGCCGTCATCGACAATTATCATCACCCACATGAGAGGCTCTGGTAATTCTGGTGAAAGATTTGCGCACTTTGAAAAATATCGATCTTTCTAATAGTCATGTTTTAACACACCAGTGCGGAATTCAACTGAATTTACATCAAACTAAGATATCCCAACATTAAAATATATATATACATGCTTAATTGCAATAGTAGCTATATTTTTTAAGTTCTTATCCAGAGCTGAGAGAACGGGACACAGCTCGGGCAGTCGGACACAGATCGGGTACCGACACGCAGTTCGCAAAGAATCGTGGGTAATTTCATCTTCACTTCAACTTCACTTCGTTTGAAGTCTGCACCCGACCTCCCTCCGTTTGAAGGGGCGATTTGAAGGGCTGAAAGCCACTATCCCTCGGTCCTGAAAGTATTGGGACACCCTACACTTACACATGAACGCGCAAACCGAGTGTTAGGGCCAAAATCGAGGGGAAGTGATAGTAAAGTGATAGAAATGGGACTGGGCCTAAGATCTGAGGTTACATTGACTCAATGTTAAGTGTTTACGGCACATTGTTACGCACCGGTGCGATGCATTAGCTTAATTGAATGATAAGTTTGCTCATTACGCTGCACACCGGTGCGCAACATGCTTCTGAGGTAGTTCACTCTCGTTTGATGGGTGTGTCAGAGGTGTTCACCAATCAACCCCTAGGTGTATTGGAAGCTCTGAGATTTAAAGCACTAGTGCTAAATATAACACAAATTCATGTTGTGTTGGCTAGTCTTCAGGTGACAGCAAAAGCAGTGGTAATATTATAATTTTGTAGTATTCCTAGTGCTGTGCTGTGTTGTGAGAAAACCTCCCTGTTGACATTTGAGTTAGCAAATGGATGGTAGCCAAATCTGCAGAGCATGAAGAAACCTGGTAAATGACCTGATGTGAAGTATTCTGGAAATAGACATACTTGATTATGGTCATTCTGGTGCCCCTTTGTCCAGATGTTGCTGCTCTTTCCGTTTAACTAGTGCCAAGTGCTCTGGGCCGCCAGTCTACTTTAAAATATGTATTTTCGGTAACACTTTGCGGTAAGGGTACATGAATTATCATGAATTCATGCATGATTTCATTCATGATTTATTCGTGATTCATGCATTACTTCATCTCTGAATATCTAATGACTTATCAGGTATTAGCATGAATTCATTGTTTATCATTAATGACCTCCTGCTGAAATAGCAGATGATCTTAAGCATTAATTACTCTGGGTACATCATCATGAGTCATGACTAATTACACATGATCATGATGTTTTTGTTCAAAAGAATTTGATATAATTTGATATAATAAAAGTACTTATTTAGCCTACTTTGGCCTAGTTTCTCATATCTATCCCATACGTCCACTAAAGTTTACCAATTTAACCATGTCAACACTTTAGTTGAGGGGCACAAATATGATGAATTCATCATGATCATGCTAATTAATCATGACTCATGCTAATTAATCATGACTCATGATGCTGTACCCAGAGTAACTAATACTTAAGATCATGTGCTATTTCAGCAGGAGGTCATTAATGACAAACAATGAATTCATGTTAATTCCTGATAACTCATTAGACTTTATCATGAATGATTTCATGCATGAATTCATGATAATTCATGTACCCTTACCGCAAAGTGTTACCCTTGTGTTTTGTGTGTGGGCCAATGAAGGTGACGGGAGAGTAGTGTAGAAATTGCCATCCAGATAGTTTAGGTTTGGATCGCCTATGCCAGGAACTGGCCCAGTGGTCATACTGCACAGTCGAACAACTGACTGAAAATACGGGTGATAGGGTCGAGTAGGAGCTCAGTTTACTGTGCTGTTGCATTGGTGATGTACTGTATTATGCAAATGTGATCTATATGGATACACACATTTAATGCATGATGATTTACAATGTGCATTTGGAGTGAAGACTACCTGGCTCAGTTGCCTATTTAGTTCATGGCGCCCTATTCAGTTATTATTACTCATTGTAAGTTATATAACAGTGTCATCTTTTTGACATTTTCCTTACAGCTGACAAATAACACTATGCTTTCGTAGATATTTGTAATTGTGGGCAGTAGGGAGATGCATGCATTGTTAGCTAAACCAACATACAGGGCCATAGTTGAAGTCAAAACTTGTTATGCATCACTATATGAATTTAGCATTGCACATAGTTATGAAGTATCATAAAACTGACAAGTGAGCAGGCAGGTAATTATTCATAATTGGTTGTCATAATGCATCATGAAGTTGTTTATGTGGAGTTGTGAATACAAAAATTATATGATTACAACTGGCATTACAATGCTTTATTGACATAGGGCATTATAATCTTGAACGTGTTTCCAAATTTCTATAATTTACAGATGTGATTGATGGAAGTTCTGCATTGTTTTTATTATTTTACCATAATTTATGCAACTAATACATCACATTTGCTGGTTTATTACAAATAATTGCTGTTTCCTGCATAGCATAAATGGAAGATTTGCTGTTGTGAGATGCTACTTTGGAAATGAAGCGAATGCGAAAGCTACCACACTACTTATGTTGTATTATTTCAGAACTTTTACATTTAAAATGTTCAAGACACCTTTTTATTTTTGTAATTTCAGTGTTGAAGGAACAGCTAAAAGCTAAAATGGAAGTGGTAAGTCCATTAAACTTAATTTCTGAAATGGATAGCTCCAGTTCTTGATTGTGAGTCCAGTCCATGATTTACTGCAGCTCCGATCACATATTTCTGCACCATAGGAAAATAAACAGTAGATGCGCTTTTGCATTATTTTGCCACTGCTGACCCCCATTTAGAACTGCCCATGAATACCTAAAAATGTTATCCTCTTTCAGTACAAAGAAAGAATGATCAGGTAAAATGATGATTGAGTGTTTTACTCCTACTGAATGGTATTCTACCTGAATAAACCTTTACTGAATTGACACTAGTCTGGGTCTGGGAGCAACATCATCCCTGGAATAAAGGAATAAATGGGTGTCTGGAAAGACCTTTGCTGTAGAGAATTTGTCACTGCTGATTCACAACAAGACCTACGCATTCGCAGTGTGTTGCAAGCGTGTTCTGTGCGGCTTTTGTACAGTTTCTGTGTCGTGAACGGTGCAGATCCCGTGCTGCTCATTTAAATTAGAAACAAGTTCTATTTTCCAAGCGTTTCTGTGCGGTAAGGCCTGATTCACACATAAACTGTCTGTTCGTTTTGTGGGAACTGTGCTGTCCGTGAGCTGTCCTTTTGCGATGCATCTGTGCTTGTGCATTCACACCACAAATTGTCTCAAGGGTTAGTTAGGGTCAGTGTCCTGTGCAAACCGGCTGCTCACGCTCTGCATTTAAAATGGACACAGCACAAGACACGCTGAAAACACTTGGAAAATAGAACACCTTCCTATTTCTAAAAAGCGGTGTGGGAGCTGTGTGGTTCACCGCTAATAAATCGGACAGGAGTCGCGCAGAACACGTGTGCAGTGTGCATGACCTAACTTGTTAACATGCATTCTGAATGAAAATGACCCAAAACCACGTCCGCACCGCATGTGTCCCGCTCTGGCTCAGGTTTTGGTCTGAATCAGGCCTAACTCCGCGTGGTTTCTGGTTCTTTTGATTACCATTTAACTTGCATAGAACCACAACATTCAATGCCGGTCACATCGCTGCAGTCTTGTCCGATTTCCCCACCTCTGCTCCTTGCCATTTTTTGTCAACCCTGGAGCAGTTATTTTTTATGGAGAGAAGCAACCTATCCCCATCCAGCAATATAAAGCTCACTTCATTACAAATAGATTATATTTTACTTGTGATAATAGTCTTCCATATTGCATTTTGACAGCCACAGCAAGCCATTTCCCTTGAGGCCGACCCTCAACACAATTACCAACAACAGAACAGAACACCCACCGGGTTTTCAAACCCACAAGAACCAGCACGTGGAACGAACAAACACTACTACTTGCAACACAGCAACTCCTCAAAGTGGCATAGGGGTCACAGGATGTAAGGTTATTTGTCACAGCCATACAGTTTCTGGATAGAAATGCAGTGAATGTGGAAGGAGGGCGGGGGTAGCGCGGGGGGCAGGGTATTGGCTGGCTGGCTGGAGCGGGTGTTGGAGAACGCTTTCTGATTAGACGACTTGCTGTGTTGGGAGGAAAAGAGCCATAATGTTGATGGGAGGATATGAATAATGTGTAATAATTAGTTGATGAGTATGAATTAGGAGCACAGTCAACCACCTGGACAAGTATAGAAAAGGATGAAATGGGGGCGCCGTGGCTCAGTGGCAAGAGCATCAGACCATTACTCCCGGGACCCGGGTTCGATTATGACCCGAGGTCATTTCCCGATTCCACCCCATTTCTCTCTCCCACTTGTTTCCTGTCCATCTCTACACTGTCCTATCCGATTAAAGGCAAAAAAGCCCAAAAAATATCTTTAAAATGTGAATGTGAAACAGATGATGGTTACATGGACAGTGTAGAAAGAGAGGGATAAATATTTCAATGAGCTTCTTGACTTAATCTCAAGTAAATTATAAATTGCATTTCTCTATCTGTATTTGAAGTTTTATTATTCATGACCCAAACTGATGCCACTCTGTGATAATTGAGAGGAATGAATTTGCATTTGTCTGGTTTATTAGATCAGTCCATGTTGGATAGAATTGTTGCATTCAAAATGGCAATGCACAAAATCATCCAGGTTTTCAGCAGGTTCATGATGTGTGTGCTCTTTTCTCAATCAAATTACTTGTATTTCTTACACAGAAAATATACTGTATTTCATATATTCTAGAAGCATTGATTACGGTGAAGTGAAGTGAATTAAACACCTAACTGTACATCAGCATCATTGTCCTCTGCTCCTCTTCATTACATTGTGGATTGTTTCATTACATATAGCATAAGCATGTGAACATGAAAAAGAATAAACAGAAATATAGAGTGTTTCTCAAAGTCGAGAATGCTTCCTAGGTAGCACACTAGCCTTGGAAGCCGTACACTTCAAAAACAAGGATCATCCATCAGTGCATCCTTGAAAAATCTATGAACAAAGGCCTCTGTCCTTGCTAGAATTTGGAAGGATGCTTGACTTTGGAACAGTACTTGGCGATTGACAATGACGTGGAATGCTCGATAAAGCAATCTTCCAAGCATGCTTCCTCGACTTTGAGAAACATTCGTGGTGTTGTTCTGGTCACTCACTGATACAATTGATTCACTCTTCACAAAATGAGAGTAACATACACTAGTCTGCACTACAAACTTATCCCATCTCTAATCCATCTTGTGATGTATTAAAGATTTGAGATTTGGTGTGTTGGAAACTTGGTTGTGCCGTAGCTACCAGTATATAATAGCCTAGACTCTAGACGTACCCCTAGTGGTAGCAAATTTGAATTTGCACAGAGGTACGTCTAGAGGCCACTGATAGAAACCCGTTTTAGCCTTCCTCTGGAGGCGGATAACCAATCACAGCGCGGTATGTGTACAGGAAATCGTAAGGCGGGCTTTGTACGATGACGACAGCCCTGCTCAAACCAGAGCGGAATCGTCTTTGGCTTTAGTTTTGGACGAATTGCACTTGTCATTTTCTTTGAAAGTGAAACAAGAAAGTGCACTGAAGTTTTTCGTTCTGAAAAAGATGTCTTTGCCGTGTTACCGACGGGCTACGGGAAAAGTTTGATATACCAGCTGGTACCACTGGCCGGAACGCTAGCCTATTACGTGGAGAGGCAGTTTGAAAGACAACGCAATCACCCGCCCCTCCATTGAGGTACAGTCTATCAGTGGTCTTCAGACTATACATTCTTATGATATAGTCTGACGTGTCAGGCTAAGTATATAAAGGAATGCTGGGATATCTGTTCTCTCTCTTCCTGCATGAGTTGAGTAAAAAGCGAAATGTGCATTAATGGTTGTGCGTAGTTATTTTCCATTGGTAAAGACACCACACATCTGATCACATCTGGTTGGCCATACAAGCAGGTAAGACAATGACTATATCTGTGAAATGCTGTTGAAATGGCAATGAGCCATCATTTGTGGAAAAAGTGTGTTGTGTATTCAAGTAATAGATAGAAGTCAGAGATGGAGACGATTCATTATCATCCTTTACTCAAGTCTCTTACCCAAAACTTAAGATGACAATTGCACTATTCCATAAAGTGGAGTTGAAATATCCTTCAACAGGATATTCAGCAATAGGCCGACATTGCTGTTAGAAAGTACTATGGTGGGGTAATTGGGTTATAATAAAATACAATAAAAACAAACAGGAAGATAATAGAAATATGCTCGCTCTTTGTGCACAGGGAGAGAGATATACTGTTGAAAGCAATTTTTTGTGTAGGTCTAAAATTTCTAGAAAGAGATTGTCCAGAGGAAGTCAACCTTGCCTGGTGATAACCTGTCCCTTTACGTTTCTCTCCATACGAGAGATTTAGGCTATTGACAGTTCTGCAAAACATCCCCTGATGCACTGACTTGGACACATCATCAGTGTTGTTTCCTTGAGTCACCGGGTGTTTCAGGTCTCGCTACAGACACCCTCGTACAGGCGACCCGACTGGGGCTGATCAGACCCCAGCCTATGTCCAAGTGGCATTCTACTCCCCCCACCTCGCTCCCCTCTTCAGCCAGAGCCATCTGGACGCTTTCTCAGCAGCCTGTGCGTTGTTATTGATGGCTCTCTTCTGATTGGCTCCCGTTATGCCTAGTGTGCCGTAGACCTTGTTCAGGGAGTGGCCGGCTCCCCACCTCCACTGGCATACATCTGGTCCTCCAGCCATTCCGACGACAGTCCTCCACCAGCTCCTGGTACTTCTCCCTTTTTCTCTCCTGTGCCTCCTCCATCCTATCTTCCCATGGAACTATTAGCTCGAGCATGACCAGTTGCTTTGTAGCCTCACAGCCTCCCTTTCCGTAGAACCAGGGACCTGGATTTTGCCATGATTGCTTGCTGGAGATGTTTAAATTAAAAAAAAGATTATATCAGCCCTTGACTGATAGCCTATCATATTCTCATGCTGCATTCTCAAAGTTGGCTGAAGACCAATGGCCGGAATCCCAGATGGAGTACAGGAGGGACATAAAAATAGAGAAGAATTATGTGGGAAGGCAATGACCAGGTTAAAGTGAACACTGTTGTGTCACGATATCCAGGATTGAATAGAAAAAAAAATGTAATAATAAGAAGTGAAATATTTTTGAGAAGCTAAAAAGGTGTGGCTTGTCCCATGATAATAAGACACCTATGGTTAATCATAATCTTTTTTGTGTGAGGGAATTTTGACCTTTGCATTTTTTGTGAATCATGAATTAGTGAGATACAGTAAACACACAGTGAGGTGAAGCACACACTAACCTGGAGCAGTGAGCTGCCTAGAAGGCCTGACCACAGTTGTATCATCTGCAAATTTTGTAAAATCAACGAAGATGTGCCCAGAAGCATTCCATCAAATCTGAAGTGAATAAAATCTTTCTAGATCCATTCTATATTGGCCTTTACTATGTTATTTTAAACACTTTATATGTTAAACAGACGGGTAAGCATTTCCTTTAACCTCACTGACATTTTTCAAACATGTAACATTATTGGTGGTATCGGTGGTAACAGTGTTTTGGATGTTGTTGTTTTCACACAGGTAGCACTGTTTTGAATGTGACCCAGAGGTTATGTGTATCTGCTGTGCCCCCCTCAGATCCTGTCCACTGCTCAGGCATTACTGCTGTAGACTAACACTATTGAGTGCATCTCTGTGAGTGGGGCTGGCAAGGGAATTCCTTTGTCTCTCATTAGAGCTCTCTACATTGTGTTGACAATCTATTTTTTTATTTTTTTAATCACCACTCCATCTGTCTTCATCTCTCTCTCTTTGTCTCTTTCTTACAGTTACATCTGACATACTGACACATTCATTCAATTCACACAGGTACAATATTACATTTTATTTTGCCCTTACACTCTCCTAAATAGTTAGTTTCTTCATTTCTCATTTTATCATATTGCTTAAAACATGAAGATGAACTTTGTTGTTATATCCCTTTTCATGTTGTGGTGTGGATTCAATCTGTCATAGTTAAAGAACTTACATTTGACCTCTCTGATCCATGCAACACAAAAGTTATACTTACAAAGCAAACTGTGACTGAGGTATGGGGTAAGGCGTAACCAACAGGGCACTTTTTGTAGGTGGCATTTCCTACATACAGGGGAAAGTACATACAGTTTGCTTTGACATAAAGCAAACCGTGTTTTCTCAAAACACCTGACCCTACGCAGCACTCTCCATCTTCTCTTTTTTGACTTACAGACATGAATATTAACCATTGCAACGGTACAGAACATTACAGTAGGTCTACCTCTTTGATTGAGTGTTTTATTACAGGCTTCATTGCCATAAACAAGTGTGAGTAAAAGTGAAAGAGAAACAAGAGAAGAGTCCTGCTGTTCTGATCACTGACTTACACGGATCTGTTTCCTTTGGCAAAATGTCTGTCATCTAGCCTACGCTATTAAAGCATTCCACCTCTTAGCCATCTGACAACAACAGTATCTGCAGGTAAGAAAGTTAGAAATGGTTGTAGTTAGCAATTGTAAAAAAAAAAAAAAAAAAAAAAAGTTTTGAAGTAGAAAAGGTTCGATATTCAGTGACAGAAGGATTTACAGAGTGGTCAAATCATAAAGTAACTAGGCATATATTGATATACTGTACTTTCTAGCATTTATTATTGCAAGTGAGGGAGTAGAAGCAAACATATTTTGTTATGTATTGCACCTATTATGAGGCACTGTGGTCCGCCATTTCAAAGTGGCTACAACTAGGTCAGTAGTTAATTGTTAATCAGTAAATCTTGTTAAAAAAAAAAACACAAAAGAACTGTAACAACGAAAATGAGAATGATATTTACACTCGATTCGCTAGTTGCACATAAAATAGGATGTATTATCATCACACTGACGGAACATCCACCAACCAATCTCGGTGTGTAAATGAAAATAGCTACATGAGGTCTAGTAAAGTAACCAGGTGTCTATAGCCTAGGCTACACAAGACATAGATCAAGTTGATTTTGACCTCTATATAGGATTCACTGAATTCAATTAGATTCAATTTCATTTGTAGAGAACCAAATACAATATATTTGCCTTGTGGGACTTTACAGACAGTTGAGTAACCGGGTCAAGGGAAAACTCCCTTCAATTTGCAGGAATTAGAGAGACAGCTTGAAGGTGAAGCAGAATGTTAGGAGAAACAGCAAGAAAAGATTAACACATGAATCACAAACTGTTTACAAATGCACAAATGGTGACTTGTTTTACACAGGTAAGCACTGTTGGGCAAGTTACTACAAAACTGTAATGCGTTATTTATTACTTGTTACAGACATTTTAAGTAATCCCTTACATTACAATACCTTCACTAATTCGGTATGAATATTGAGAATGACAAGCGGAGACTGTAATGCCTTACATTACCAAGTTACCACAAAAAGCAATGCATTACAGTAATAATTAGTTGCTTTTGTAATTTGTTACTCCCAACACTGCAGGTAAGCGTTAGAAAATGTAACTAACAGAATGTGTGTCTATTTTTGAACAGATATGTTGGTTGTTTGGATATGTTTGATTGTGTTTGCTGCCACAGGGGATACCAACGAAGGTAACTGTTATTCTAAAGCACCTAAACAGACACTAGTTAAATTAGTCAAATATGGTGGCTGCATGATCTTGCTACCTAAAAAAAACCGATAGGGTTATCTCAATAAATATCTCTATTTTCTGCGACCATCCTACTAGCGCTGTTTCATTACTATCTTTCAGTTCCAGAGACATATTCCATCATGGTTCCAGACAAGGCAGTCTCAGCTCTGAGGGATCCTCTGTCACTCTGCCCTGTGCTGTTTCTCCAGCATTTAGTGTGGTGCCATTTAAGGTCCTTTGGCACCCACCCGGTCAGTTTGACACACCAATCCTGCTCTATGAGAACAAGAAGACCAAGGTGGACCCAGCAGACAAAGGGTACAGGGGCAGGATGTCTCTGGTAGGTGACAAGGAGCAGGGAAACGTCTCCATGAAGCTGGAGAACCTTAAACTATCAGACAGTGGAGTGTATGTGTGCTTTGTCCAGAGTCCATTATGGTTTGAAGATGCCAATGTGTCTTTAACTGTAGAAGGTGAGTTTTGCAAACTGAACTGACATGCATGAAACACCACCAATCCTATATGTCCACTTTCAAAAGTAAATATTTTAATAATTGTTCAGATTTCTTTTTAAAATAATCATTCCTAAACCCTCAGTCATGGGCACTGTTCCAGTGCTGTCAGTACACAGTGTCGATAAAGAACAGTTGAATGTTACCTGCATGTCAGATGGATGGTTTCCACAGCCTGCACTCATGTGGAAAGGAGGAAATGGGACACAGATCCAGGGTCATGGCACAGTCTACACAACAGGTAGCAACATGCATAAGGCCCCGTTTAGGGAAAAAATACCAAAGGCCGACCGGCTCAGCCCTCATTATTCTCTGTGCTATAAAATAGTAAATGAAAATGTAAATTAATCAAATATTCTGTTAGGGCATGCATTATGAGAAGATATTTGTTGTTCCAATCATGAGATATGCAAAAATAGTATGTCAGTAGTATGAACCACTGATTTGGATAGGATGCTAAAGTAAAGATATTGATATTACCTTGAAAATATAGGGCCCATACGGCTAATTTAATGACTACTCCATACAACCAAATATGGCACCAAATACTCCAGAATACAGGATATCAGATTAAATAGATTAGCTAAAAAAGAAGAAGAAGAGAAAAAAAAGAAAAGATTTCTGTCTCCACCACTGATTGAGACAGCATGGTTAAAAACTTACTCGGACAAAAACATTAGGTTCCACTGGAGTGATGTTATGATGCATGATGTTAGTAGTTTTGCTTGTTATTTCGAATTATAAGTTCATTTTCATATTTTCAATGTTAAGTACTGTGGTGTTAACACTTGTGTTTGTGTGCCAGATAATGAGAGTTTGGTGTCAGTGAGCTCATGGCTGCTGCATTCTCCCTCTGAGTCTGAGTATCTCTCCTGCTCTGTGGGTCTGACTGGTCAGGAGAGGAAGGAGGGCAGAGTGGTGCCATTTGTCTACACTTCACACAAAGGTATGGACACCCCCACAGAGTGCAGTTACAGATGTGCTCAGTTCTTTGACTTTCTCTTTCTAGATAGTATTTGCGGCTGTGTGAATCAATCGTCGCAGGCTGTTGCAGGCAGTTGCAAGCCGTCGCAAAAGATTTAACATGTCAAATCGCAGTTTCGGAGTTAGACGTCCAGATATATGGAACGTCACAGCCTGTCTCGTCGCGGATCTTTGGTCTGTTGGCACCTTTAGGGGTTGTGCTTCTAACTTATTTGTTGTGTTTCTATTCTGTTTCCATGTGAACAGGTGCTGTGATTGGAGGAATTGTCAGTGCTGTGGTGCTTGTAATTCTGGTCCCTGTTTCGGTTTTCTATTGTAGGAAAGGTATGTAACACAAGTCACACAACCATAAGAGCCAACCTTAAGGAATGCAAGTGCAGTCTGAATAAATATTTTAGCTGCAAGTCGAAGTACTTTTGTACACAACCTTACATTCATTTGACAATACATCTTGTAAATACAACTTGACCTCATAATACAGCTTGACCTCAAAACAAGTAAGTAGAGTAAATGTAAAAGCCCAAAGTGCTGTACAGAGAGTAACTACAGTTCAGAGGTTAAATACAACACATAAAAGGGACAGCAAAACTATGCAAGTATGATCAACATAAGTTAAAAAAGCAGAGCAAAATCATGCAAACAAGACATAGATGTAGTCTAATAACCAAAGAAATGCAGCGTTGCAGGAGGTCGCAGACATAAAAAGCAAACATAACAAAGAGGCCAGCTCAGAACAAGAAAATAGTTAATGAAGAAAGACACACCAAATTCTAAGGGGGGGAAGGGACAGGCAGCTAGACGCTTTCAAAGGCCAGAGAGGTTTTTTAGCATGGATTTGAAGGAGTAGATGGAAGTAGCAAGTCAAATGTCAGGGGGTAAACAGTTCCACAAAAGTGGAGCCCCAATCGCAAAGGCTCGGTAGAAATCCACATTCTGTCTTTTCGCAGCCAGAAAATAATAACTATCCCTCATGCAAAGACTTTTGGCTCTGGATCAGCCCATGTTAACTTGCCTTCCATAATTCTTTGCTTTTTGAAGGCATTTCTACAATTTGTCACATGTCTGAGCTTTTTGAAGGCATTTCTCCAATTTTTTGACCAAGTAAATGTATGCACATCCCACCTCGCTGAGGCCAGGTGCAGGACAAGGAAACGTGTCAGAGTAGAGAGGGAAATCATCCGCACACTGCTTACTCCCAAAGAGGCTTTTTTATTCAATTAAAACAACGTTTCGACCCGGCAGGGTCTTCATCAGGCTTAGGTGTGGTGTGGTGTTCATACAGGATGTACATATACCTTAAGGTGTGCTGACATCACATAGCTAATCAGCTGTGCCCAATGACAGAAGAGAAACCAATTAGTTAATTCCTAATTAGTTAGTTCCTAATCATACAATTTCAACTTTGCAGGGTCATTTGTGGTACAGCTTACAAAGGGTATTTTTTTATCTTTTATTTTTTATATATCACCCCCAACATCCCACTCATAGCCTAAAGAAAAAACACATAAAGCATATAAACAGAAGAAAAACGAAAGAAAAGTAATAACCAAAATAGACAGAAAAACTTTTTAAAACCAATAAGCAATATGCTACACACTGTAAATAATCACAAGACATTATAAGAAAGGCTTTATATCAAATTCCTCATTTAACCCGTGAGGAGCTAATGTGTTCAAAAAGTAAATCCAGAAAGTTTCCCGTTGGAGGAGTTTCTTATTATGGTCGCCCCCCTCGGAGACTGGTTAACTTTTTCAACACCAATGTATCTGAGTGCACTAACCGCGTGACCAGCTTGCTTAAAGTGAGCGGCAACAGGACTGCGCTCATCTCCAGTCCTGATGTTGCTCCTGTGCTCGCTAATTCTAGT
This sequence comes from Sardinella longiceps, assembly GCA_027497455.2. Lineage (NCBI taxonomy): Eukaryota > Metazoa > Chordata > Actinopteri > Clupeiformes > Clupeidae > Sardinella > Sardinella longiceps. The sequence goes on along the minus strand of JAODXP020007010.1, from coordinate 31,807 downwards.
GCGTAGGGCCCGTGTCGTTTTCCCGACGTATGCCAATCCACAAGGGCAACGGATGAGATATACCACATGAGTGGTGCTACAGGTAATCGCACCACGTATAGAAATGTCTTTTCCCGTATGTGGGTGACAGAAGCGCTTGCATTTATGCGTATACGTGCATTGGGCGCAATTTCCACATTTGTAATTGCCGTCTGGCATAACTGGAAGAATGGATGGCCGCTCAGGGCGCATGTCACTTTTCACCAAATTGTCCCTCAAATTAGCTGCACGTTTAAACACCAATTTGGGTTTTTCTGGAAAGACTTTCTTGAGCGCTATATCCGATTCAATAATATGCCAATGTTTATAAATCGTGTTCCTGAATTTAAAGACTTTAAAGACGCTGATGCTCTTACGCATGAACTGATCGATCTCAGATGATCGTTACGAGAGTTAAGGTAATCATGGAAGTCTTTCAGTTCACCCACAGAGGAGTCCATAATTAAGAAAATGTCATCAATAAACCGTCTGTAAAATAATATCTTTGAATAAAAGGGATTCACTGAGTTCAAGACAAATTCTTTTTCAAATTGGCCCATATAAAGACAGGCATAATTCGGGGCCATTTTGCTTCCCATAGCAGTTCCCTTCTTTTGTATGAAGTACTCATGTTGAAAGCGAAAGAAGTTGCTGGACAACACTATATCTGCCAAATCCAGTATACAATCCATGCTAGGTTTGGACATGGGTGAGCGGAGAGAGAGAAAATGTTTTAGTGCCTCAATCCCACCTTCGTGTGGAATATTGGTATATAGGCTCTGGACATCAAATGTAACCAACAGTAAATCATCAGCAGAGACTTGGAATGATTTTAACAACTTAATGAAGTCTATAGAGTCCCTTACATAAGAGGGAAGGGTAACTACTTCAGATTTAATAAAATGATCAACATAAGCTGAGATGTTCTCTGTGAGGCTACCAATTCCACTCACAATTGGTCTACCCTTAACTGGAATATCCAGACCTTTATGTATTTTGGGAAGGGTATAAAAAACTGGAACCACTGGATACTCAACTTTAAGAAAGTCAAATGTATTCTTATCAAACTCAAGGTTATTGAAATGAGACAAAAGTTTAGAGTGCACTTGCGTTTTCAATCTTTGTGTAGGGTCTGAAGGTAATCTCTCATAAAACACAGAATCAGTGAGTTGTCTTTTAATTTCCATTTCATAGTCAACAGCATTTTGCAACACAATTGCGCCCCCTTGTCGGCCGGGCGCACTATAACCTTGTTGTCTTTACTCAGATCTGACAATGCATCCCTTTCAGCTTTAGACATGTTATTATAGACTTTGTACTCTTTTTTCTTTTTTAATAAGTCCTTTACATCATTCTCCACCAGACGACAATATGTGTCAAGTGAGGCATTTCGATTTTTAGGTGGGATGAAAGTAGACCTTTTCTTAAAAGAAGTGGGGGCAGTGTCAGAAGGGACAGAGGTCACTGTTGGAACAACAACATGGGAGCTATCTGTGCGATCATTCGTGTTGGAATTGAAGAATTCTCTCAGTCTTAGATTGCGGAAAAACTTTTGGAAATCAATGTTGGTCTCAAAGTCATTGGCATATGTAGTAGGGACAAAACTCAGTCCCTTACTTAATGCTGCCACACAAGTATCAGTCAGTGTTTTTTCAGAAAGATTTATTACCGTGTCCTGGTGTGCGAAGTGCTGGGAGCTGCTGTCCGTTTTCTTTCGTAGCCCCCTCCGGCATCGTTTGCGCTTGGTAGAACCCTTGTCCATCGATGAAGCCTTCGAGGTCGGTTTTGGGCGTGTCCTAAAAAGACGCTCCACGTTCCAATTGGCTGCCCGTATCCGAACCAGATTCAAAGGAAGAGGATGACCGCCATGCTCTGTAAGGTCTCTGTCGGCGTCGACGTTCAGGTCTTTGTCCCTTGTTCTCTTGGGCTTTAGACTCTGGCTTACCATCCCTCCAAAAGTAGACTTTATTCTGATTGTAGTCCTCTGTGTCCCTCGCGAATTTTGTCTTCTTGGAAGCTCTGATTTCGCTTGTACACTTTGCTCTGTATCGTTCTAGATCCTTCTTAATCTCGGTCAACTTCTTCTTCTCAGAAAGCTCCTTCAGTTTTACCTCAGTTTGTTTGTAGTGTTCTCGCGTCTGCTCCACTTGCTTGGAGATCTCAGTAATAACAAGAGCCATCAGATCAAATGAGCACTTATTAAGTATTTCGCACCAGCGATTACAGAACTCAGGATTGTCAAGACCCAGGGCTGGTGCTTTTTGTAGTCTGAGGCCACGAGGAATAATCTTTTTTCTGAGATAATCACTAAGGGTTACTGCATGAAGGTGTTGCCTAATTTCTCGTTCCTGTAGGTTGTACAGTTCATGCGTAAGAGCATCAGCGTCTTTAAAGTCTTTAAATTCAGGAACACGATTTATAAACATTGGCATATTATTGAATCGGATATAGCGCTCAAGAAAGTCTTTCCAGAAAAACCCAAATTGGTGTTTAAACGTGCAGCTAATTTGAGGGACAATTTGGTGAAAAGTGACATGCGCCCTGAGCGGCCATCCATTCTTCCAGTTATGCCAGACGGCAATTACAAATGTGGAAATTGCGCCCAATGCACGTATACACATAAATGCAAGCGCTTCTGTCACCCACATACGGGAAAAGACATTTCTATACGTGGTGCGATTACCTGTAGCACCACTCATGTGGTATATCTCATCCGTTGCCCTTGTGGATTGGCATACGTCGGGAAAACGACACGGGCCCTACGCACTAGAATTAGCGAGCACAGGAGCAACATCAGGACTGGAGATGAGCGCAGTCCTGTTGCCGCTCACTTTAAGCAAGCTGGTCACGCGGTTAGTGCACTCAGATACATTGGTGTTGAAAAAGTTAACCAGTCTCCGAGGGGGGCGACCATAATAAGAAACTCCTCCAACGGGAAACTTTCTGGATTTACTTTTTGAACACATTAGCTCCTCACGGGTTAAATGAGGAATTTGATATAAAGCCTTTCTTATAATGTCTTGTGATTATTTACAGTGTGTAGCATATTGCTTATTGGTTTTAAAAGTTTTTCTGTCTATTTTGGTTATTACTTTTCTTTCGTTTTTCTTCTGTTTATATGCTTTATGTGTTTTTTCTTTAGGCTATGAGTGGGATGTTGGGGGTGATATATAAAAAATAAAAGATAAAAAAATACCCTTTGTAAGCTGTACCACAAATGACCCTGCAAAGTTGAAATTGTATGATTAGGAACTAACTAATTAGGAATTAACTAATTGGTTTCTCTTCTGTCATTGGGCACAGCTGATTAGCTATGTGATGTCAGCACACCTTAAGGTATATGTACATCCTGTATGAACACCACACCACACCTAAGCCTGATGAAGACCCTGCCGGGTCGAAACGTTGTTTTAATTGAATAAAAAAGCCTCTTTGGGAGTAAGCAGTGTGCGGATGATTTCCCTCTCTATTTCTCCAATTTGTCACATGTCTGAGCAATCTCTATAGGCAGTGATGCATTGGAAGAAATGATCAGGTTGAGGATGTCATTTGAAAGACTTCCCAATGGTGTCAAATGAACCTAATGAGAGAATGTGTTCTTTTTTTGTCACAGAGAAGAAAGCGAAGCAGACCAGCAAGGAAACAAGTAAATTCATGCATTACAGAACACAATTTCTCTCAGACAACAAACAACCACATATACTGCTGTATTTCAATACATTCCTTAACTATAGCTACTATCCATTAGGCTATGCTTGTATGTCTGGTAATGTTAACATTTGAATTACTTTAATAAGAGTATCCTCTTTTATTAAAGCTGAAGAGATGGAGCAGCTGTTGAATGGTAAGATGTGCTTGGGTAGCAATGATTGCTTTTTGTATTGGTTTGGTGTGTGACATGGAAGAAATGTGTTTTAGTATCATGTGTGATGTGTACAGAGGGATTCAAAGTTGTGCAGTTCTATTGATCTACACTGTGTTCAATTGTGTTTCCTACTATAAAGATGCCCAGGAAGCATTCAAGATGCAAATAAAACATTTTACTGAAAGACTGGAGAAAAATAAAGGTAGGTCAAATAATCTCATCAGATACTAAAATCAGTAAAAAATAATAATAATAATAATAATTCAATGCTTAACCATCAGCATCAATCACATCAATATTTATCACCTATACAGATGAACTGGTGAGACTGACGGGTACAATTGAGCGCACACTGACAAAGCTAAAACCAGAAGGTAAATGATAAAGGGATGTCAAATCAGATGACATTTCCCCTTTTTGAGTCTCCCTTCTAAAACAACACTGACTCGCAATTCTTTTCTTACATCAGAACTGAAATTCCCAAAACGACAATTTCAAAAGCAAAAAACATTTAAATCCTCACAGAGAAACTAAGCTGGTGTGATACCAATTTACGCAATCTTAAAGGCAATGAGAAATCGATCTGTCATTGGTTAATATGGTGTTACATCCATAACACACCCACTGTCGCGAAAGCACAGTGCGCCATTTGCATGGGTATTTCTGATTTGATTTGGATTATCAATATGAAATTTTGACCAGACATTAGTATTAACCTAAAAAAACACACTGGGGGTCAAATTCGTGCCTGCAGACGATGTTGGAAAGATTAAAGAGGTGGGCCCAGTTCCCGAAAATGTTGAAATGTTCGTACACTAAGTGTATCTTCTGTAAGTCACACTTTCGTAAGGTTTGCCTGGACCAGGGGTTCCCAAACTTTACCAAACTTTACCATTCCAAGGCCCCCCTACACCAATACATTTTCAGCTGAGGCCCCCCTGATTTGTAACATGCTTTGTATAGACCAACACGGTTCAAAACTGCCCCTCGCAAAATCCAGTGTACATTTGAATGTAGCAGCAATTCTTTAAACGGTGCTCCCATTTCGTCACACAGAATGGCAAAGAGTCGGTCTTTCTAGGGTCGAGTTTTAATAGGCTAAAGTTAACCACCTGCACGGTCTCCTGCAGTACTTGGTTAAGCTCGTCATCGATGCGTTTAGCCACAAAGGGCTTCGCGATGGAGCATAGGCTACAGTGTGTGAAAATGACGTGCGGGGCTTTCTGTTTAATTAGCGCTGTCACTCCGCTGTGTCTCCTTGTGTCATAGCTGCGGCCCCATCCGAACATACTCCAACACATGGATATGCCAACCAAATAGAAAGAGATGTGTGGTCTATTTGTAAGTTTTATGTGAATGATTATCATAATGCAGTTATACGGGAATATTTAAAACATATTTTTAATTCAATAAAATAATTTAATGTATTAGGCCATATAAGCTTTACAACTTTAGAAAGTGTTGTATTGATCTCAATACTTTTGCACTTACTGCCATAGAACATCTGAATTGGTTTCCTTGCATTTTGTGTTTTAATTTGCATGAATTAAAAATCACCAAAATTCTTTAAGTTACTTTGCTTTTCAACCATTCTAAAATGCAAACATGCCACATACACACATTATCACACATTACACATATTCACACACTAACTATATTTTCACTTGCAAATTTCTTATTAATAGCTGCACCTTAATCCCCACAAAGACATTTTTACGCATGCTCAAAGGAAGCGCAAATGACAACAATCAATGAGACATGGATTTGGCACCTTAAGTGATAGCTAAGAACAACGTAGTAAAGAAGACTTCCAGAGATAGTTTGGGGAACACACTCAGAAAAGTAAACAACTTTGATAGGATATCTTCTTAGTGCACTAAGAGTGTGTGTCAGCAGGGAACCGGACCTTGGTTATTATGAATCCACTGACTGTGAATTAAAGAATTTAGAACATAGGCCAAACGCGAACGCAAATGCGAACGAGCACTTTACATCAATGGATCATACATCCGTAACCTAATGCAAGATGTGAGTTGCCACATGTGCCACTTATGTATCTGCACTTGATTGCTCTTACTTCATTCTTTAACTACCCGGATAGTTGCAATTGAATTTTAAGAACTGAATTTGAATTGAGAACAACATGTGAACAGCATTGGACAAGGACTGCAACATTGGACTTAAAATTCAGTTATTCAATGCAATGATTCTAATTAAACACCTTCAAATGATGTGATTCAAAATCATTTGAATTTCAATGCAATTATTTAAGTTTAGCCATTCAAATGTTCAATAATTACTGCCGTATCCCTTTCACTTTGATGAAAAGTCCTTCCCCTGACAATACATGTTTGTGTCTGTTTGCAAATATCATATAAAAATCTGATCTTTGATCTTTTTTTCTGTATGACAATGAATTATGTAATTGTACAGGAAATTAATCAAAGCATATCCATTTCTTATGTAAGCTAGTTATAACATACAATCCCCAAGTCACACATTAGGAAACTGTGTAACATATATTGGTAACGGTGGATACCACATATTTGTAAATACTAAATGTTCACTCATTACATTTTACATCATGCCTACCACATTATCTAAATGATCACTGCACTCATCTTAATTATAGATCAAGATCCACTGAATCAGTTGCTGAAGCACCTGGCTGGACTTGATGAAGAAAACCAGAACCTGAAAAAGATCATATCAGGTAAACATGTGAAACTTTACAATTGGCTATATGTCTGATTTATGAAGGATTATTACCCCACCTAGGCGTCGTGTTGTTCCACTTGTACCGGGTGACCAATCACAATAGCCTGACTATGTCTTTGAGAGATGGTAGTAATGGACACTCACATCAATCTTGTAATGCCAGATTGGCTCAGTTAGAATCCGTCCCATCTGCTTCACAATGGCTTGCTATTCACATGTCCTTTAAAACAACCTTAAACCTTTATTCTAAAACATATACAGTTCACAGAGTGGTTAACTTATTAGTTAACCACAATTAATAGCAACTATCGTAGCGAAACACAGTTTCTTTCTCGTTTTACGTGGCATTTTGAACATTCTAGAAGTATTTTTCTGCATAGTGATATCAACTAGCACAACCAAAATGGGGTGGGATGGGATCTGAATTTTGGAATATATGGACACCATTAGGACATGCAAATAGCAAGGCATTCTTAAGGAGATGGCGGGATGGTAAATAAGCCGAATATGTTAGACCTGACCAGTTGTCAAAATTTTGGTGTCTATGATTCTGTTTCATCCTAAACACTCCAGAAAATTGTTGTTAAATTGTGTTAAATACCAAGCCTTTCCTTCAAGCTTTTTGTATGACATTCCAGTGAAAAGCCGACAGTTCAGCATTTTTTGTTGGGGTGACGTCAGGTTCCCAAACTCTATGCAGGGGTTAATATAAAGATATGATGGGAGCGTTTCTATGTTCCCACAAATCTATGTTCCCACAGCCCTATGTTCCCACAACCCTATATTCTCACATTTCTAAGTGTTTTTTTTTTCTTTCGTTCTTTAAAGTCAGGTAGTCCCACATTTCTACCCCTGTCTGGTAGACCTCCTATGTAAGTTCAAGCAAGATTCGATCTTTGGTATTATTTGCCCTCAATGGTGCCTTTCAGGTAGTGGGGTTTAGTTTTGCATCCACATTCCACAATGATGTTTGGAATCAGTTTCAGAATCCTCCATTCTAATGTGAACAGAGGGCTAACTGGATAAATTGTGTTTGTCAATCCATGTTTGTCAACATCCAGTTAGAAAATGAATAGAAATTCGGAAAATGGGTAGTCTCTCACCATGGGCACCGGAAAATGGGTAGTCTCTCACCGATCCAAAATGATATTGCAGAAGTTATGACGCTATCTTCTTGAGTTTTGACAGTTTGTCAAGGCTCAGCGGTGCTATAGATTACAGTCACCCCATAAAAATTGGCAAGGGGCTTCCCCATCCACAGAAGCCACAATTTGCCACATGTTTTGTCGTTTTACATCTAACTTTATACTGAAGTAGCAGAATGTATTTTATTTTTATTTATTTTTTTTTTTTACTTTAAAACGTTTAACTGTACATTTGTTCTGACAGAACTGATGGCAGAAGCAACTCAGCTGAGAAATGTCACTGGGAAAAAGAAGGAAAGTAAGTCAGATCTCATGATTTGCCCAGATATAACTATGCTGGATTTCATCTCTAAATCTGCTTTGCAGTCACTGGAGCTATGTACATACTCTGCGATAGGCTACTACAGTAGTAAATTACGAAGTGTTTATGAATTTGTCTTGATATTTTCCTTAATCCAGTGATCCTGGTGAACAAGGTCAAGGTGAGGTGGACAGTGGACAGTGAAACAAAGTACAGATAAACTGAAAACAACTACAGTTGTTTCAGGATCAGGACATTGTTGAATCCCTATCATGATGAATTTGTTGTTACTGAGGTAATATGTGGTCCTGCACTGTCAATAAAAAATATACAGTATATTCATTGAGAGATAACTTCATGAATCTAGTAGGCCTATTTATTTACATGTTGTGGAACTGACCTGCACTGTCAGTCAAATGTAAAGGATGTACATAAAGCATACTCTTCTAACTGGTTGAATCTGGAGAATTCAGCATTAATTATCATTCACATCTATCCTAATGTTGGCAGAGGGGCAGGATGGCTTGGGGAAAGGAAGAGAGACACAAGAGCAGAATGAAAAAGAAGGTAACATCTTAGATGTTAGTAGATTTAATCATATAATGAATGCTTTGCTCACATCACATGTCACATAGAGGGAGGCCACACATAGGCTAGTTATAGGCTACTGTAAATAATAGTGTCAAGTGACATTTTTACTAAAGAATATGGAAAATGTATAACATTTATTACCTTTATGTACCTTTTTTAGCATTCAATATGCCATGTGAATAATTGTACAAGTTCATTCAAATATTCTTATTATAACACTTATTACCTTTTCTAATATGTAGCAGAGGTGCAGGACCTGGAGAAAGGAAAAGAGACACAAGACCAGAATGAAAAAGAGGGTAATTTTTTCGTATGTAGATTTAATGCATGCATGCCTTACATCAGACGTCACATAGAGGGAGGTCACACATAGGCTAGTTGTAAATAATATTGTCAAGTGTCATTTTTATTAAAGATTATGGAAAATATGATATGAAAATGTATAAAATGTATTTTCTATGTGTGGCAGATGTGCAAGATGACCTGGAGAAAGGAAAAGAGACACAAGAGCACAGTGTAAAAGAAGGTAAAATAATAAGTGAACCTTTGGTCTGGAGCCTGTTTAAATGTCTGTTTGGAGTCCCTGTTTGGAGTCTGGACATTTTGAAATATCAAATATTCTTAGAGAAAATCTTTAACCATTGTTCCTCAAGGATACAGTATGACTTCTCGAACTTGTAGAGCTTGTGATGTCAGTGACAACTCTAACAGAGTCCTATTGTAGTGTTGGTAGGTCATCGTCCTATTATAAATAATAAACATAATAAATTATTATAAATATTTTCATGTCAGTGTAGATTTAATCATATACTGTAATGCATGCTCAGCTAAATTTTGGGTCCCTAATTTGGCCCTCACCTATCAAAACTTGATCAAAACTTGAACACATACTGTAGTTGTAAACAATAGTGAAATATCTAAAGCAAAGAATGTGGAAAATGTTAGTAGTGTGAAATAAAGCTATGCGCATTGCATACACATGTAACCGTAAGTCTTTCATTTGGTAGACCGCTAGGAAACAAGTAACATCACGTCAACCTGCACATCCCTATTCACCTGCTGTAGAAAATAGACAAGACAAGAGCATCAAGTGGCATGGTTAATTCACTTAGTTGTAGATGGTTGTGGTTACACCTACAGAACCAATTGCTTTTTGCTAATTGCAACATGTAATTGTTTACATGCTGCAAGGCTGTAAAAGTTTCTGTAAACAGTATATTCTCATAAAAAAGTACTGACAACAGAATTCGTTTTGTAAGATAAAATTCTTTTAGAGAGACCCTGATCAAAGTGATAGAACTTGTGGATGGCATGGAGAGCGAGTGCTCCTTTAGGTACAGCTGAATGTATATGCAGTAATATGCTTTCATTTTCCATCACATTATCTGGGTGTACTAGTCTGGCAGCAAGACATTAAATTCCACACATGCATTTAATTCTGTATGTTGTAGCACAATGCCATAATTTCACTTATTGATAGTCAGCATTTTGACCAAAAAGTGTGAGAGACTGAAAGTGCACAATGCACGTGTACAGCAAGTCAGGTTATTATAGCCTACCATAATATAGACCTGTTTTCTCATCTCTGAATTTACAGACAAAATAAAAATGAAGACACTACAGACGAAACTGGACAGTATAAATACATCCATTTTTGAGCTGGAGAGAAAAGGTGAAACACTTTAATATTATGTGAATACACAATAGTTGCATTAAAAGAATTTAATGTGCTGGCTTGAAGCAGTGTAGTTATTTCTGTAAACATTTAATCGCACATATGCAGTTGTATTTGTAATGTAATTCAGATGTATATCTTTTATTTATTTATTTTATACGTTTTACATTGTAAAATGCTTCTATCTACAACATATAGGCCTTCAAAAAAGACATGTATTGTTATCGTATGTTATATGAGATTAAGTTTTTTTTTTTTCGCTTGATTTATAAAACTGTATATTTGACAATGCTGAGTCAGTAGAAGTGAATTTAAAATTATTTAAAGGCATATACCGGAGTGAATTCAAGCATAGCCCTGATGAAAGAGCTTGCTAAATGCGCTAGTTAGGGAGTGGAACAAAATAATTTGGTACAGCACAGACCAAACGCGAACGCAGAAGCATACAGGCACTTTACACTAAATCAATGGGACCTGACTGTTGGAAACCAAAAGTAAGATCTGAGGTTACATTGACTCAACGTAAGGTGTTTTGCGTTCGCGTTAGGTCCATGCTGTTCGAAATTCTTTCATTTCATGCGAAATATATTGCTGTTAGAAGGCTCGTGCAGCAGGGCTATGCTTAAACTTACTCCGGTATATTCCTTTAAGGTAGTCATAACCCACATGGATGGGTCTTCTATGGCTCATCGCTAACACACCTGCCTTCCAGCTTACAAGGTCATGGTTTCAAGTTTATAAAGGTGAGAAATTGAATTTTGTTTTTGTCGATTCATACAGTATTCAAGGTAGAAATGGAAAACCAGAAGGAAACGGAAAGACGACTGAAGAATGAAAATGAAGGTAGTTAAATCAAATCTTCTGAGTAAGGATAACACTGCATGGCATAGATCAAGACTAGTAACTTTTTTTCTGCATTATTAAATGACATTACTGAATATCTCTGTTAATCTATACACACAATTCCTGGACAGATCTCAGAAAACAGTTGGCTGAACAAGGTAATAAAATGAGATTTAAGTTGATATATAACAAATAAGTTGATAGTTAACACATCAGTAAATGTGTGTGTGTGTGTGTGTGTGTGTGTGTGTGTGTGTGTGTGTGTGATGAACTAGATGAACCGGATGCACCGAGACAAAAAACAGGTAAGGCAAAAATTTGGAGGAGAAATCCGTCACATGGGGGATGAACACCACAACACTGTAAATGGCTGAGAAGATTTGCCAAGTTTTTCATGGGAACAGCACACATACTCAGCTGTGCAGCTCACCCCACAAATACATGTTCCTTACAAATATAGCACCACCTGAAAGGGAACTACACAATCCAACAGTACAGACTTGATTGCAAAGAAACATTGTTACTATGGGGTAAAGCTTTTTGGTGACCTATTTAAAAGGGCCCGGTTGCCCATTACCTCTCTGGTGCATTTTCTACAATATCTAATTATTCTATCAAATATCAGAGATGTTTGTATATGTGTGCTTTACCTTGTAACAAAAGCTAAGTTAGTAATGTCACTCCTGTTCTGGTGCAAGTGTTATGGCTTCAAACAAAGTTTGTTTTGGTGCACATATCAGTCAAGCGAAGCAGTAGGCCATTTATAAATCATAGACTACCTACTGCGTTAATGCACTAATGTAACATGTTAACTTGACAACTGGTTCTTAAGTATGGTCCAGAGGTTCGCCATTTACATTAAAAACTTCAGCTATCTGCAAAAGTCTTTCAGCGACTATTTGAAATGACTGCAAGTAGAAAATGCAGGGTTAATAGGGTAAACAATTCTGTCTGTCTGTCAGGACAAGTTTTGGGTGTTTAAGAAGGCAAAATAGCAGGGTCAATACACTATAAACCAAACCAGGCCATGATGATGATGCCCATGTAAAATTTGCCAAATTCTCTCTGCCAATGCCAAACAGCTTTATCTGCCTTTGACTTGTTGTCTCTGTGGCTACATTTCTTACATTTCTCAACTGAAGCAGTCATTGTAATGTTCTAATTGTATCTTTTCTTGTTGTTTTTGTTCAGGCCCAGGAAGAATAGCCCAAGGACAATATCACTGCTTGTGTTGCTGGCTAATCTGCCTGCTTTCTAAAACCAGAAATTAAAAATGCCTGTCTGCCATTGTTTTGTGACAGATTTGTTTTGTCACAGACGTGATTCTTTTAAAATAATAGACAGTATATACTTCAGACATACAGTAGGCATATAGAGGCTGTACACTGTGCATACTGTATTAAATAGCTTACCTTGTAAGCAAAAATGTAGGCTTTAGGCAACTTCGTAGTGTGGTTCAGATCATTTAGAGTAAACATTAGTCTAAACTAACAATAGAATAGCTTTAACATAGTTTACATTGTTAAAATCCCTTTGCATGTAATGCTAACTCTACCAGACATACATGTAAAAAGGAGAGCTATACTGCAGTCTAGTGATTCACTGTTGATAGCTACTGTAGTTAGCTGTTATTGAGTGTGTTTACACACACAAAAAAGATCATTATCAGGTTTTCCTAACTACATGATTATTCATGTGGTCACAAACTGAATAAACCGGTGTTCTTTATCAGATTATTGTCATTAGGTTATGATGATAGATAAGTAGACCTGTTTTGGTCAATATTCTGATTAATTTCAAACCTGAACTATACAACTTCATTGGGTTTATTTGGGGCAGCAATTCCCAATGTCTGAATTTGTGTTGGTGTAACGCTGTTTGTATTGGTTAATGATTAGCTTTTATTTCTAGATAAGAGCCAATAAAAACCAATTCTTTACTAATGTCCTTCATTGACCCTCTTTTCTCTTACATACACAGAAAATCATTTAACATTTTCATTCATAAACAGGAAAAAAAGGAACCATGAACTTGGTAGTGCATGAAAAATAGAATACTTGGTTGAATTAACAGACTCACATTTGGAGAGATCATATGCTAGGATTCTAGGATGGCACCCTCCCAAGTAAAGTCCCTTGAACCTTCCATGGTCAAGTGAAAGTAAAAGGGAATGAACAGAAAAATCCTGTTGGTCTCGGGGAAGTGTTCTCCTTCATGGATTTGATTCTTTTGAGGAAAATTACAGAACTATGCACCACTGCTTGGTCCGATCTGTAGGTAAGAAGAATTTCTTCGTATAGGATATACAGTAGAAATACTTAGTGAAAGTGGTTTTGACCGATCAGTTGTGAAAAGAGAACAGTATTCAGGTCTCTTGCTACTGGGAAATGATATGAGAGTTCATGTTTGAACATGAATAAATGACATTGCTGTTGACAAAAACCGCTGCCTCTGCACTGCTGCCATGAAATACAATGAAACTTAAACTAGTCATACAATAAAGCCATACAATACAGGGAACATTCCTTTTATTTCAATCAGTTGACATCCACGTGCTCAAGGCTAACACCTAATGCATTATTGATATTTAAGTTCAATAAAAACTTGTATTGTGGATAAGAAACATTGTCTATTTTTTTCTGAAGACAGAGTGTGAGAGATAAATGAGTAATGAGTGAGAAGATTGAGACACTAAATATAATGAAGAAGTCATTATTTTTTTATTGTAAGTGTACACAGATAATCATGTTTTTAAAGCTTGAACTAATTGCATCCTTCCCTCCAGTCATGCTGGTGGCCTGCTTATTCCTGATCATGTTTGTTGCCATGGTGAATACTGGCACAGGTAAATATTATGCACCTCAATGAAATGTTGGGTCATGATTACACAGATCATGATATGACAGCATTGTTGCCACTTGTGATGTAAAGACATTTTTTACTTCTTGAAATATAACAAGCTGTCCTGTTGTAAATTTCAGCACCTAATAAGTTTTCGCTGACTGTTCCTGAAAGTCCGATGTTGGCTCCACCCAAATCCTCTGTCACTCTGCCCTGTGCTGTTGCTCCGACATTCAGTCTGGTGCCTTATAGGGTGCGCTGGCACCGACCCGGTCAGTTTGACAAGCCACTCCTGCTCTATGAGAACAAGAAGACCCAGCTGGACACAGGGTACAGGGGCAGAGTGTCTCTGATAGGAAACCTGGAGCAGGGAATAGTGTCCATGAAGCTGGAGAACCTTACACTAGAAGACAGAGGAGTGTATGTGTGCTATGTGGGACACCATCTGTGGTATGAAGATGCCAATGTGACTGTAAATGTAGGAGGTAAAGCAATCATATTATTTAGAGGGCTGAGAATGCCATAAGTGACACTTTGGTCAAAATTGAGTTACATTTATATAATGCAGTCTTGAAGGTCTTACCACTGACAAATTATATAAGTAAAATGTTGATAAATTTAGCAAATTAAACAGAAATAAAAGTCTTAACTGAGAACACACAGCAGTTAGAGCCAGAAGGGCTTAACTGCAAAGAGCTAGAAAAAACGTAAAATCAGTGAAGAAAGTATAGCATTACTGCAAACTATAGCTCCGCTGAGAAGGTTATGTTTTCACAGTGTTGTGCATGTGGTTGTGTAGCCTGATTGCCATCGACTTTCAAAGCTCTGCGAGACTTTGGTCTGACCAAGAGCCTATAGTGCTGTAATTTCTCAAAGCCTATGGTTGACCCGCCTCCCTCTAATGCCTCGGTTTGCTACTGGTTGATGTTAGAAAATGCGGTAACACTTTACTTGAAGGTACCTTCATAAGCATGACATGACACTGTCATATCTATGACATTATCATGTCATGAACCTGTCATAAATATTATTAACATGTCATAAAATGTTTATGACCACTGTCATGAAGCTTCAATTACACCTTGTCATGACAACTTGACATTGTCTGGGTTGTCTTCATTATGACATCTTGACATAACCAAAGTGACATTACCAGAAGTTGTCTTAGTTATGACAAGTTGACATTTTTTTTTTCCCGATGTCTTTGTTATGACAACTTGACATTAATCAGGATGACATTAAAAGAACTGGTCTTTGTCATGACAACTTGACATAAGTTTTTTTTATTCATGGTGCATTATTAAGATTGCTTGGTCAGATAGTCCGGTGAGAGGGTGTACTGGTTGTCCTGACACCATTATGCCACCTTCAGTGGAAACGTTACATTTGTCAGTAAGCTGTCATGAAGGATAGACTGGCTGTCATGACACAGTTGTGACAGTGTAATGAATACATCATTGGACCTCGTCCAATATCATAAAGGTGTCATCACAGTATTTCTATCTCTCATGAAGTGTCAGAGACAACTCAAATTGGTACCACTTTACTTGAGGTCCACTGATGTACTCATTACACTGTCACAATTGTGTCATGACAGCCAGTCTATCCTTCATGATAGCTTACTGACAAATGTAATGTTTCCACTGAAGGTCTAACAATGTGTTCATTATGACCTCAAGTAAAGTGGTACCAATTTGAGTTGTCACTGACACTTCATGAGAGATTGAAATACTGTCATGACACCTTTATGACATTGGACGAGGTCCATCCAGTACACCCTCTCACCGGACTATCTGACCAAGCAATCTTAATAATGCACCATGAATACAAAAAAAATTATGTCAAGTTGTCATGACAAAGACCAGTTCTTTTAATGTCATCCTGATTAATGTCAAGTTGTCATAACAAAGACATCGGAAAAAATAATGTCAACTTGTCATAACTAAGACAACTTCTGGTAATGTCACTTTGGTTATGTCAAGATGTCATAATGAGGACAACCCAGACAATGTCAAGTTGTCATGACAAGGTGTAATTGAAACTTCATGACAGTGGTCATAAACATTTTATGACAAGTTAATAATATTAATGACAGGTTCATGACATGATAATGTCATAGATATGACAGTGTCATGTCATGCTTATGAAGGTACCTTCAAGTAAAGTGTTACCGAAAAGGCTTTAAGTAGGTAAAATGCCACTTACGCTCTTTAGGCTCAGTTGAAATTAGAGTTGAGAACATTTTTAAACATTTCTGTGTTCCTCTGAGTTACAAAAATATCAGTGCTCTCTTCTCTCAGTCCAGGGCATTATTCCAGTCCTGTCAGTATCTAAAGAGCAGGTGAAAGTTACCTGTATCTCAGATGGATGGTATCCACAGCCAGTGCTCACCTGGACTAAAGGAGGAGGGGAAGCAATCAAAGCTCACACTACAGTCTTCACCACAGGTAATAAAATAAACAGACAATATTTATAATGGAGGCTATATGAAAGATGTCATTGCTTGTGTGTCAGATAATCAGGGCTTGGTGTCAGTGAGCTCGTGGCTGCTGCATTCTCCCTCTGACTCTGAGTGGCTCTTCTGCTCTGTGGGTCTGGCTGGTCAGCAGCAGAGGGAAGGAAAGGTCCTACCATTCATCTACACCTCAAACCAAGGTACAGGTACATTTTAAAGCAATTTGATTTAAATTTTGATTTAGTTGAGTATGGATCTTGACAAAGAAGCTACACCATTAGTTCAATGTAGCGAGCAGTCAGTGAACTAGCACATTGCTAAATATTTTTGATGACTTGGCGATTCCATCAATCATAAAAAATCAATATAATCTTAGATTGATTGAGTGACTTTGAGTGTTCTATGAACAGGTGCTGTGATTGGAGGAACCGTCAGTGCCCTGGTGCTCATCATTCTAGTCGCCATTGTGGTTTTCCTTTATAAAAGAGGTATGTAGAGCTAGCATTAGAACCCCAACACTTTTGGAAACGCGTTTCTGGTTCTTCAGTTTATGAAGAAATTGTGGCGGTGAGTATGCTTATTACCAGAACCCCTGCCACAAAATCACAAATATGTAGTCTGAGAAATATGAAGTATTTACTGTATACACCTAAATACATTATGATGCCATCTGTTTTTGTCCCTTCTGCAGCAAAGCATCATCACAACATGATGCTAAATTAATAATTTAAAATTACTTATGCTTCAGTGCTTTAGTGTACTAAAATTTCCAAGTTTCTTCTTTTTGTTGTCTTTTTCACATGATTACTAGGCTAGACTAACTAATCCATTTAATTTAACAATCCAAAGATTATTCACCTTCACTAAACTGTTTATGTCCCAGAGAGTGTTTTATAGTAATTGCTCAGAAAATTTCAGGTTGGTTCAGAAAATTTCTGTGTTGTGTTTTGTTGTTGTTTTAGGTATCCTACAGAAGAAAATGAAGAATGATGGTAATTACATTGCATTGCTGAAGTACATTTTGAATATTTATCATTTCAATCATTTAGAATATTAGAATGCTTTCTGGGCCCCCCTGTTAGTGCCAAGCCTTTGGAGTCATCCTAACCCCCTGGATCCTTACAGTGGCCAATTTCATTATTTTATATTAGCAAAAACATTGACAGCATGCATACACATACAGTTTTGAAGATTCACATCTACTTCAAGCTACAGAACCATGTTAGAATTCTGTCAGGGATGTGGACTGGCCTTCCTTGTGGAATTCCAAACGTTGGTGAGCTAATATGCCACACCAATTTAATATTGATTGTCTGATGCTTTCAGCAACAATATGAAGTATTTTCTTGAAGTAGCATTTTTGAGAACCAATTCATTGAGCTGGTGTGACCTAAAGAAGGAATACTTTAAGACAGTCACATGACAATGTGAGGTGAGGTAATGTGTTGACTAATTGTGAAACTGATGCAAAAGTTTCTCAGGTAGGACCTGACCAGGTGATGGAGGAAATACAAAGTCTACATCTAGAGAATGAAGGTAATATTTATGAGTTTGGTCCTTTTTCATCAAACAAGAAAGAGGAGGTAAAGGAGGCAGACTAAATATTGAATGATCATCTCCATATTGAATGAGCATATTACTATTAAAGATAAACACATAGGTAATTATTAAGTCATACATTTTGTGATATAAATTTATCTTTGAAGTTAGAGTCGCGATTCTAGGACTAATCCTAGAATCAGAGACAGGGATGCTTAACTTTCAT
Organism: Sardinella longiceps; assembly: GCA_027497455.2. Taxonomy (NCBI): domain Eukaryota; kingdom Metazoa; phylum Chordata; class Actinopteri; order Clupeiformes; family Clupeidae; genus Sardinella; species Sardinella longiceps. Next base: position 13,590 of record JAODXP020007010.1, on the reverse strand, counting down.
TGCCTCTGTTTTTTCAACCCTCAAGATACTGGCTGCAAGAATAGTGTAGTACACTGTTTTCAGAAAGTGCATCAGATCAGATGATCTGGAAACTTTCTGCAAAATTTACCAAGAATGCTACCATTATGTCTTTGGAGTTGCTGACATTTTGGGATGTTTTAGCGATTGATATCATTTTATTCACACAACTGCATTCATGATACAGCATATATTTATTATTTGCCTGTGCAGATCGGAAGCAATTGGACCCTAACAAGGTGGCAACTCCAGAAAGAGGCAAATCAGGTCAGATCAATTAATACATTGTAATTTTCGCTATATCTTATTCTTTGCAGCCTATTATTCATTGATTATTCCCTATTCATTACATGAATTAAGTGTTGTCTGGATCTATGAACAGCTAGTAGCAGTCAGCTAGCCAGCCAAGCCAGCCATGTGTTAAAGGTATCGTTCAGTTTTTAGCATATTTAGCCCCTTTTCTGGGCTGACGGAGATGAAACAGAATGCTGACACCAAAATTTTGATGATTGCTCCTGTCTCTTCTTTCTGTTTCAATAGCTGTGCAACTCACTGCGTGGTTAGTGGCATTAGCTGATTTTCCAACAAGTATCTGAGTGAAATACTGTACTGTTATTGCCATTTTTACCTGATTAAATAGTTCCAGAGTCTAAATAAGAAAAAAAATGTGACCGAAACTGTCATTTTATTAGCCTGGCTTTGGCCAGCCCCTTGGTCTACGCTTTAGCTTCGTACAAGGGTCTGGCATTTCACCATTGATGAACGATTGCAAGCTGGAGGTGTGAACTGTAAAAGTTAGAAATTATTACAGTAAATTTGATTTCACCCAATCACTAATGTTATGCACCAGCTTGGTTGTGAAATAAGCTATATTACGACATCAGAAACCTGACGTTAACTTAGCTCTCACAACTCCCGATCCTGCTTGCTTTTTAGTGCAATATTGAATTGATCACTGCAAACGATGCGAATGGCTGGAATGCCAGATGGAGTCGAGAGGCAAATGATTATTGAGAGGAGGCATGTAGGAAGGCAAAGCCAGGCTACCATTTTATGCACTTGGTTGAAGAAATAAGCAAACTTTCTCAAAAATTACCTACAATTCTTGATTGTGTTAGCAACTCAATGAATGAACCCCCAACTATGTGAAATTAGTCCTTGTAAGCATTTTACTGCGGATTATTCCTTCTACTGTGTCTAAACTCACATACTATTTTTTATTTTCATTTATATTAATGTTTTAGCGATTGATATCATTTTATTCACACAACTGCATTCATGATACAGCATATATTTATTATTTGCCTGTGCAGATCGGAAGCAATTGGACCCTAACAAGGTGGCAACTCCAGAAAGAGGCAAATCAGGTCAGATCAATTAATACATTGTAATTTTCGCTATATCTTATTCTTTGCAGCCTATTATTCATTGATTATTCCCTATTCATTACATGAATTAAGTGTTGTCTGGATCTATGAACAGCTAGTAGCAGTCAGCTAGCCAGCCATGTGTTAAAGGTATCGTTCAGTTTTTAGCATATTTAGCCCCTTTTCTGGGCTGACGGAGATGAAACAGAATGCTGACACCAAAATTTTGATGATTGCTCCTGTCTCTTCTTTCTGTTTCAATAGCTGTGCAACTCACTGCGTGGTTAGTGGCATTAGCTGATTTTCCAACAAGTATCTGAGTGAAATACTGTACTGTTATTGCCATTTTTACCTGATTAAATAGTTCCAGAGTCTAAATAAGAAAAAAAATGTGACCGAAACTGTCATTTTATTAGCCTGGCTTTGGCCAGCCCCTTGGTCTACGCTTTAGCTTCGTACAAGGGTCTGGCATTTCACCATTGATGAACGATTGCAAGCTGGAGGTGTGAACTGTAAAAGTTAGAAATTATTACAGTAAATTTGATTTCACCCAATCACTAATGTTATGCACCAGCTTGGTTGTGAAATAAGCTATATTACGACATCAGAAACCTGACGTTAACTTAGCTCTCACAACTCCCGATCCTGCTTGCTTTTTAGTGCAATATTGAATTGATCACTGCAAACGATGCCAATAGCCGGAAAGCCAGATAGAGTCGTGGATAGAGTCAATGATTATTGAGAGGAGGCATGTAGGAAGGCAAAGCCAGGCTACCATTTTATGCACTTGGTTGAAGAAATAAGCAAACTTTCTCAAAAATTACCTACAATTCTTGATTGTGTTAGCAACTCAATGAATGAACCCCCAACTATGTGAAATTAGTCCTTGTAAGCATTTTACTGCGGATTATTCCTTCTACTGTCATACTACAAGCCTTATTATTTTTATTTTCATTTATATTAATTTGGTGTATACTGTACCTAATAGAAACTCATTGACTGACATTTCCAGGGTTACAGAATGAGATTCAAGATTCAAGATTCAAGAATTTTATTTGTCACATGCATAATTGTTTAAGTACAAAAAGCAGGTCATGCATTCATAAACCGTATGGCTTGTGGAAAGTACCTCTTCCTTAACCTCTCAGTTCTTGTTCTGATGGAACGGAACCGCTTTCCAGAAGGCAGTCTTACAAAAACATTATGACTGGTGTGGTGAGAGTCTTTGATGATCCTGTTTGCCCTGGTCTGACATCGCCTGGAATATAGTCCCTGTAACCCTGGGAGATTGGACTTGGATATCTTTTCAGCACAGCGAATCACTTTGTGGAGGGTGGTTTTGTCTTGAGAGGTGCAGTTTCCATACCACGTAGTGATGTTCTCAGATAAAATAGATTCAATAGTGGCAGTATAGAAGGACTCCTGTAACTCAGTAGAGATTCTGAATTTCCTAAGCCTTCTAAGGTGGTACAGACGCTGCCTTGCCTTTTTCACCACAGAGGAGATATGTGGTGACCATGACAAATCCTCTGAGATGTGAACTCCAAGATACTTGAAGCTGCTTACTCTCTCCACATCTGCACCATGGATTCTGAGTGGAGTGTATGGCTGTTTCTCCCTCCTGAAGTCCACCACCAGCTCTTTAGTTTTGGTGATGTTGAGCTCCAAGTTGTTTTCTTGACACCATGACGACAACATCTCAACTTCATTAAAGTAATCTGACTCATCATTGTTGGAGATGAGTCCAATCACCACTGTATCGTCAGCAAATTTAACAATAGAGTTGGAATTGTGGGAGGCAGAGCAGTCATGGGTATACAAGGAGTACAGCAGTGGACTTAACACACAACCTTGGGGACCACCAGTGCTGAGGGTAATTGAGCTGGAGGTGTAGCAGCCAATCTTCATCACCTGAGGTCTGATCCTCTGTCTTGAAGTTGAGGATCCATGAGCAGAGGGAACGATTTAGGCCAAGATTTTCCAGCTTGATGACAAGTTTAGTGGGCACAATGGTGTTAAAGGCCGAGCTGTAATCGATAAACAATAGCCGTGCATAGTTTCCTTTCCCTTTATCCAGATGTGAGAGAGTGGAGTGAAGGACATGGGAGATTGCATCATCGGTGCTCCTATGTGACCGGCAAACTGAAGAGGATCTAATGAGCCTGGGAAACTAGCACAGATGAGGTCTTTAACAAGCCTTTCGAAACACTTCATTACAATTGAAGTCAGCGCTATGGGACGATAGTCATTTAGACAGCTGGGGTTGGCTTTCTTTCAGGGTATATACAGGAATCCTGGTGCTGAATTTACTACCATTTACTACCTTTTTCCCTACCTGTTACAATATTTTTACTACCTCCACAACATCTAGCAGCACACTTTTTGGGGGCGGTGGCATCCTACATATTCCGACAATTTTGGTACAATCAGTGATCCAGAACACAATCTGGAATTTATGTTGTGTCTTTGTCCACATTGCCTTGGCGGAGGTCTGCGCTCTCTCAGTGCTTTTCTAGTTTGTCAATATTAGGCTATGCCGCCAAAGTTTGAAAACCCACGATGATTCTTTCTGGTTACAGTACATACAGTAGAAGTAGATACCCTAAATTACAGGAGCCTGGATAGGATCCCCCCACCCCTCTCTCTTTCCTTATGCAACCTACTGTACATGTTCGGGGACACTTGACACATGACAAAAATGCAACTAAAATCTGAAATATCTATTTTTGCTTTAGTCCAGTGGTTCTCAAACTTTTTGAGCTCAAGGCACCCCATCAACATTTTTTGCATTCACAGCACCCCTAAATTACTGTAAATTCTTGCTTATGATACCGCTTACTTGTGTCAGGACACTGTATTAGGCTATACATCAACACTTTAACTTTCAGGATCATATATATTACTGTTCTGAATATGTTTATTATTTACCTTTATATTTATCACTCATGTGGACATATAAGGTTACACGGGGCTCATCATAAGAGAACAGGATTGGGTGAGAGCCGTCTGGCCTTTCCCCATTCAATTTCTCATAAGTCCTATGCGCAATTCAGCGCACAGGCAGGCGCATGCTGACAATAGCTTCAGTGATCTTTCCACATTTCTTTGAAATACTCAAAATCACTGTATGTTTGAAACACTTTAAAAAAAATTATTACTGACGTGCTATTTGGCTATATTTTCTTAAATCTAGCCTCATTCATAGCACTGGTGATTTGCAAAGTCAAGCTATAGCTAGCAAAAATGACGGTTCATTTGAAATCGTTTTGATCCCTATGGGGCTTTGACGGATAATGTAGCCGAAATGTATGGCATTACGAGGCAAAGACTAGTGAGCGGATATGAAAACATGAAGGCTATGCCTCAAAAGACAGAGTGGAAGTAATTTAGACATCTAAATGGGAACTTTTTAAAAGATAACAGACAAATTCAACATCAAAATTTAAAATGTTTTGTGGCTCCCCTCTTGCGCTTCGGCAGAGCGGTTTGACAATAACTAGGCTGTAAGGGTTTAGCGAAAGGATAGATAGTCTCAATGGATATTCTCATCCGCAATGACCTGCTTCACCCACTGTCTCTCGTGCTACATTTATCCTTATGGGTGTTTTAAGTCCTTAATGACGTGACAGACAACAAAAAAGGGGCGACAGTTTCACTCATAGCCTTTTACCTCAAGTCGTCTAATCTTCATAGCCTTTGCTACTGTTCCTTTATTTTAAATTAACTAATAGCGAACTTGCGAAGAGATCTGGCAGGTAGCCTACCTAGATTGATTGAGCGTGCGTGAGGTAGAGCAGGCGTGACATCATCTGCAGCACTCAGGTTCCACTCGCAACGCAAAATAATACAGTAGGCGAAGTCCACAGAAGTTTAGTAATTTAAGGAGTTAGGATGGATGCAAGTTAAACATTGAAAAATTCATAGTGTCATTTGGATGGGGGCTCAAAAATTTACTACCTCGTCAGATGACACTTCTTACTTTTTACTACTTTTTACTGGCCTTAATTTGACCTGATTTCATTTACTACCTTTTACAACTTTTTACAAACCCGCGGACACCCTGTCTTTGGAACAGGAATGATGGTGGATCTCTTAAAGCAACTGGGAACAACTGATTTTTCGGTAACACTTTACTTGACGGGTGAGTACATAACACATTCATAGCAGCTTTCATAAAATGCTCACAAAGCATTCATAACTGTTTCATAAGACATGACTCCGCCTTCATACGCAACCCTTCATAAATGTGAAAGTTAGAATGCCGATAACCTATCAAAATAAAAGCCCAGTGGTCTGCAGCACTGCCATTTATGTTTGTCACCTGATCATGTCACATCTGAATATTTCATGAATATCTTAAGAAGTCTACTTTAAATGTCACTTTACTATACAGGTTGCAAAGTATTCATAATCACTCATCTGAGTTTAACACTGAGAAGTAGGTTTAAAGTACTTTGAGATGACCTCGGAACAGTTGGACATTACCCTTTTGAATGTGGGCAAGGTACAAAAAAATATGATAATTACCCCAAGGTGAGATATTTTTTTATGAAACATTTAAATTAGATGCTTGCTCATGATCTGATACTGCATTTGTCCATTACTCTGATTTGACTTGATCGGGTAACAGGTTTAAATCAAGGACTTCAATGCTTCTTTGAGACCATTGAACAGGAGCAAGCATAATTTTTTAATTAATTTATTTATTTATTTTTAAATATGTTACCTGAATATGTAATATCAGATACATCAGGGTCCACAAATACTGGTCAGCTCTAGTTTACTTCTCAATGGTAAACTCAGATGAATGATTATGAATACTTCGCAACCTGTATAGTAAAGTGACATTTGAAGTAGACTTCATAAGATATTCATGAAATATTCAGGTGTGACATGATCGGGTGACAAACATAAATGGCAGTGCTGCTTTGAGACCACTGGACTTTTATTTTGATAGGTTATCGACATTCTATCTTCCACATTTATGAAGGGTTGGGTATGAAGGTGGAGTCATGCCTTATGAAACAGTCATGAATGCTTTGTGAGCATTTTATGAAAGCTGCTATGAATGTGTTATGTACTCACCCGTCAAGTAAAGTGTTACCGATTTTTCTAGGGACAGATTGAAAATTGTTGTAAAAACAGGTGCAAGCTGATCAACACATGATTTTAGGATCTTCCCTAGAATGCCATCAGGGCCAGGAGCTTTCCTGCTGTTGACTCCCTTAAAAACTCTCCTTACATCATGCTTTGAAACAAGCAGTGAAATAGACTGTAGGCCTGTGTCAATAGTGCTGTACCATGCATTTTCAACGATAGATGCCTTATTGTGGTTGTGTTCATTACTGACCTCGAAGCGCCCATAAAATGTGTTGAGATCATTTACAAATGTTTGCCATGGTGAACGATGGCTTACTGTAGTCTGTCATCATTTTCAATCCTTGCCACACACTCCTGCTGTCACCATTTCCCAGATGCATCTCCACTTTCTCTCTGTACCGCTTCTTTGCCATTTTCACCGCCTTCCTGAGATTGTAGTGCTCATCTTCATACATCATCATGTCTCCGGACAATAGCCCTTCGTTGTAAGCAGCTGTTCGTGTGTTAAGAGCTTTCCGAATTGTTATGTCAACCCAAGGTTTCTGGTTTTATTTGGATAGACTTTCACAGTTACCGCTGGGATGATTTCAGAAGCCAGCTGAGAGATGAAACTTGTCACAATGTCCGTGAACTCATCGATGTTGTCAGAGCTCATCTCGAACATGTCCCAATCCACGTCGCTGAGAGCATCTTGCAGCGTGGCCTCTGATTGGGCAGACCAGCGTCTTACCTCTCTCACAGCGGCAGCTTCTTGCCGAAACTTTTGTCTATACTTCGGAAGCAGAAAGATGGCAGCGTGATCTGACTTTCCAAAAGCCGGTAGAGAGATAGCTTTGTATGCATCTTTAAATGGGGTGTAACAGTGATCTAATATGTTACCACCTCTGGTTGGGCACGTGACATGCTGGAAAAAGTTTGGCTTTGTTGAAGTCCCCTACCACAATCAGTGCTGCGTCAGGATGAACTGCAAGGTATCTGTTGATCATGTCATATAATGATGACAGAGCAGTGGTAGTATCAGCTTGAGGTGGAATATAGACAGCGATGGTGATGACAGCTGAAAATTCCCGACGTAGGAAGAAGGGTCGGCACAGAATTTCTACAAAATAGACACATTCTTGGGATAACACCAGTTGTTGTTAGTCATAAAACACACACCTCCTCCTCTGGATTTTCCTGATTCTTCCGATCTGTCTGAGCGAAACACTGAGAGCGTATCAGCTGGTAGTATTGCATGATCTGGCACATCTGGAGATAACCAGGTTTCCGTGAAGCAGATGATGTTGCAATCACGTACATCTCTCTGGTAGCGAATATGGGCCCTGATGTCATCTAGTTTGTTGTCCATGGACTGGACATTTGCAAGGAGGACACTGGGCATGGGTGGGCGATGTGCTCTCGTCCTAAGTTTGTTTCGGAGTCCAGCCCACTTTCCGCAATGTTTCTTTTTTCGGCGTCTCCGTGATAGTCTAGGCAGGATTTTGGAAAATGTGCTTATTTAGAGTCCTGAAGGCAAATCATGTTAATTTTTGGCATACAACATTTTTAGGGGTTTTGAAGGGTGCTGAATCCAAATCTTCTGTATGCCAGGCTCAAAAGTAAATAAAACAATAATGCTAACATAAAATTAATAGTTGCTCAAATCTATTAGCAGGCTAATGGCTAATAGCCTATGAGTGTTGTGTGTTTCCTTCAATTATAAAATAAATAGGAAAAATATAGATAAATAAGCAATTCAATAGTTGAAGTATTGTAATCAACCTTGTTTCTAAACATATTTAATGTTGATTCTTCTGAATGGCATCAACATTTTTCTTAATCCTCGTTTTTATGAATTCCGAGACATCAATTTTAACCATCTACATCAATTTCAAGCATTTTCTTAAGTCTTGATCTTAAATCTGAGCACTGTATTGAATTCTCCATGTGTGACAACCTATAAAAGGACATTACATGCAGGTTTTTACCTTGTACAGTCAAAAAGATAAAATGGCCGCCACCTGTCGGCGGCGGCCATTTTGGATTTCTCCATTTCGAGGCATTATGGGTAATTTATGAGCCTGGCATACAGAAGATTTGGATTCAGCACCCTTCAAAACCCCTAAAAATGTTGTATGCCAAAAATTAACATGATTTGCCTTCAGGGTTAATCTTTTTTGAAAACTGACCCTGACTATGATGATGCGTAGCCATTATTTGTATTCGAACTTGTACTATCATACAAAAACTCAGTATGAAGGTATAAAGTGCATGTTTCAATCTTGAGAAGTGCCTCAAAATCATAGGTCAATGAACAGACAAAGGAGAAAACAGACATACAGATGCTGAGACGAGAACTGTCTGGTGAATTTAAGAACCTATTTTTTCATAATGTGAACAATTGAACAAGTAGTTAAAAATCAAGCTATTTTATGTTTACCTTATAGCAGCTCACTGATTGACATTTGCAGGACTAAAGGAGAATCTGACAAAGGAGAAAGCAGCAGTACAGAGGCTGAGAAAAGAACTGAATGGTGAATTTGAAAATATTGTTTCAACATGTGAATAATTGAACAATTATTTTAAAAATCGGCAATGCTAATTTGTCAAAGTCAATATCTATTTAAGGCTTTGACAGTAACTCAATGATTCACATTGCAGGAGTACAGACAGAACTGTTGAAAGAGAAGAATGAAGTACTGACACTAAGAAAGGAAAAAAATGGTGATTTCAAAAAGCTACTTACTTAACTTAACTTGTGAACAGATTCCTGATAGTGAACAGACAAAGGAGAAAACAGACATACAGATGCTGAGACGAGAACTGTCTGGTGAATTTAAGAACCTATTTTTTCATAATGTGAACAATTGAACAAGTAGTTAAAAATCAAGCTATTTTATGTTTACCTTATAGCAGCTCACTGATTGACATTTGCAGGACTAAAGGAGAATCTGACAAAGGAGAAAGCAGCAGTACAGAGGCTGAGAAAAGAACTGAATGGTGAATTTGAAAATATTGTTTCAACGTGAATAATTGAACAATTATTTTAAAAATCGGCAATGCTAATTTGTCTAATTCAATGATTCACATTGCAGATGTAAAGACAGAACTGTCGAAAGAGAAGAATGAAGTACTGACACTAAGAAAGGAAAGAAATGGTGAATTCCAAAAGCTTCTTACTTAAAGGAATAGTCCACCCCAAAACGAAATTTAGTCTCTTACCATATTCCCTTGTGTTGGATAAGTGACCAAAGTGTTTTTCATTCACCCCCGTGGTTGTCTGTATCCAAAAGCACAGCGTTAGTTAAATTGCTTCAAATTAGTTTGCAATACACTACTAAAGCTAAAAGGGGATTATACAAATCACATCTCTCTGGCTTGCCCTTTGCCAGTTTAAGACAGGAGATACTGTAAATAATCTGGTAATGCTCTTTTTGCAATCGAGGACCCTGATGGAAATATTGATTAACAGACAATGACTTAGTCACTATCAGGAATCTGTTCACAAGTTAAAGGAATTGGCCACCCCAAAACGAAATTTAGTCTCTTACCATATTCCCCTGAGTTGGATAAGTGACCAAAAGTGTTTTTCATTCACCCCCGTGGTTGTCCGTATCCAAAAGCACAGCGTTAGCTTAGCTTAGCATAGAGCACCGTAATTTGGAGTTTCCATTTAGCCAGTCATTCTCAAAATAGTCATAAATGAACTCAAGATTTTCCTAATTTCGTTGTTTCACCTGTACATTCAAACCGAATACAAATGCCAATGCCATTATCACGAAGGGTTTGCTTAGGAGTGACAAAGTCTTGGGACTATATTCAGGCGAAAGCACAGGCAAAGCACCGCTGATAGGCGTAAAGTCATCACAGCACCTGAAAACCCCAGAAAGAAAGTACTATGGTAACTTTACGCCTATCAACGGTGCTTTGCCTGTGCTTTGCCTGAATATAGTCCCAAGACTTTGTCACTCTAGGCAAACCCTTCGTGATACTCAGGGAATATGGTAAGAGACTAAATTTCGTTTTGGGGTGGCCTATTCCTTTAACTTGTGAACAGATCCCTGACAGTGACTATATCATTGTCAAGGGGCGCCGCTAGGGGGAAAAGTTAGGATGATTCTAAGGGCCTGGCACTGACAGGGGGCCCAGAGAAAATTTTAGCATTAAAATCAATATATGAGGGGCCCAAAATTATTTTTTGTCATAGGGCCCAAAATTTCTCGCAGCGCCCCTGTCATTGTCTGTTAATCAATATTTCCATCAGGGTCCTCGATTGCAAAAAGAGCATTACCAGATTATTTACAGTATCTCCTGTCTTAAACTGGCAAAGGGCAAGCCAGAGAGATGTGATTTGTATAATCCCCTTTTAGCTTTAGTAGTGTATTGCAAACTAATTTGAAGCAATATACTTTTGATGTGATTGTTAACATCTCTTACTGATTCTAAGGACTGGAGCGTGCACTAGAAAAAGAGAAGAGAGAGGTTCAAAAAATGAGACAACAAAAATCAGGTATTAGTATTCAATAATTGCACTATGTGGACCTATCTTCATATTATCATTACAACATTTTGGCATATCTCAGTATATCAGGTCTGTGAAATGCATGAAGGTACTGAACTTGTAATTATTCTTAATGATAACAATAATAATTTAAAAAAAATGTTAACTTTTGGTAAATAGTCCACCTCCGCACAACCCCAGTATTCAGAAATACGGCGCTATTAGCCCATTAGCTACGAACAGGCTTGCGATGGCCGAGACAAATTCACAACGAATTTCTACTTTACGGATTGCTGAAGATAGATACACTAAGGAAGATAAAAGGCCTGTAGACAAAACATGAATGTATTTGTACTGAACATGAAAGGTTCAGTACAAATACACTTTTATTCATGAGCCTAATCCTTATTTTACAATCTTTTATTGTGCTTGTATGCAGTTTGCACTATTGAATGAAGATATTTTGTTGCCAATAGATTACAATAGAAGCAAAGTCTCAGTGGTTTGTTCATAGGTAGCTAATTGCAATGGATGCTAATTGTCTTAAATTTGATTCACAAGGTGGTAGATAAGGGGCATATCCAAAATGAAAGACCTGGAACACACACAGGACTACATGGAGAAGTTTAGCATCATGGAGGAGGAGGAGGAGGAGGACAAGATAGGAAGCAGACCTTAACTCCAAAAAGAAGATGAATTGTGTGTGTGTGTGTGTGTGTGTGTGTGGAGAGAGAGAGAGAGAGAGAGAGAGAGAGAGAGAGAGAGAGAGAGAGAGAGAGAGAGAGAGAGAACTTCGCATCTTTTGTGAAGTTTGTCTGTTCCATTCAGATTCAGAACTGCTTAAGGCTATGCTTCATAACTATTCCAGCAAGACTTGGGAATAAATGTGTAAGGTTCACCTTGATACCACCGTGGAAGTGAATGAACATATGTCCCTTTGTTTGAACTACTGATGCAACTGCATTAGGCTATTTTCATGTAATGAACCGATATGATATTTCCCAAAGTCATAGCTCCTTGGTGCTAAGAGACAAGGCCAGAGTCTATCTACATCACCATCATTCTCCCATGTCGATTAATTGATTGTTGAGCATACCAATTAAAGATTTGTATACTACACATGTACTTAAAAAATAAATACTTTTTACAGTAATTAGTTTGCACATTTTATTTACTTTTGGCCACCTGTAACAGATTAAAAAAAAGAAAATGGCGCACAAGATTTTTTTTCAGGAAGATGGTTTCTATGGATTCATCTGGAAACGCTTTAAGAGGGTTAAAAAGATGAATAAGATTAGAGAAAAATGGGAGATTGAATTTGAAGAGGCCATACCAGATAGTGTATGGGAGGAAGCCATACATAGGGTCAAAGGGACTACATCCTGTGCACGTCTAAGTTTAATCCAGTTCAAAGTTTTACACAGGATTTTCTCCAGACTAGAGCTAAATTAGCTAAAATATTTTCAGGGATAGATGAATGTTCTAGTAAATGTCATAGTGCTCCAGCAACATTGACTCATATGTTAGGATCAGTTTTGGTCAGGGGTCTACAAAACGATTTCTGATATTATGGAAATAGAATATGTGTCCAACATGTACACCTCAATTTTTGGAACATTGTCAGGTGATCCTGTGAGGCTTTCTAGGTACAAAAATCTATTAGCCTTTTCAACTTTGATTGCCAGGCGGCAAATTCTTCTACATTGGAAATCCTCACATCCACCAAAAGTATCTGTATGGTAGACTGAGGGTTTGTAAATTTGAAATGAACAAGAAAAATTATTGTCTTTTCTATAAGCTTGTAAATTTGATTTTTCATGAATAAAAACAGAGTTAAAAAAAACAAAACATTATTTATAAAAAACAAACAGGCTAAATATTAAAACAATCCACCACATAGCAGTATGGTATGATTGCCATTTGGTATGATGGTAATCATTTTTTGATGATGATTATGAAATGGAAACATGAGTGTTGGCAAAACAGATATTAAAGTGAAATGTGCTGAGATGATTACTGTGCGACTTGCACATGATAATTTAGCTCACAACTCTAATAAAATGCTAGACAGCGAGCAACAGAAAAATGGTTTCTGTGGATTCATCTGGAAAGCTTTAAAAGATTAAAAAGATAGAAAACCCATTATCTATTTATAAAAAAAAAATAAATGTTAAAACAATCCACTACATAGCAGTATGGTATGATTGCCACATGGTGGTGCCACCTTATAGGCCTAGAAAATTACTGTAAAGTAACCATCAAGTCAGAGTTTCCACAGAATTTATGTCTGCCTTTGGTCTTTACGGTTCTTACTTACTGTACACTTGAGTTCTGGGTGAGGTCGTCTCATACAACTCTTGTGTAATTTAAACTGAAGAGCCAAGAAACTTAACTCACGCACCCACACACATATCAACGCAATGTACCACACCAGTGTGCCCATGGCAGATGCAAGGCCATCATAACACAACATAAAAACTGTAAATGATATGACTAGCAGAAGATCAATACAATACGGTACATGTCAAGGTGGACTAGTTCTCAGTTGGTTTTACCTATTATCCCTGGATCTGAAGAGCTACTTTTATTGCATAAACAGAGGCGGAAACAAATGCCAAAAAATCT